>JAHWFP010269881.1:86621-124454 GCA_023313725.1 Lithobius niger | reverse complement strand
GGGTTGGAGATTGTTCTTTGCCTTCTGTACAGCGTTCCTGGTGATATGCATCACTAGTGGCCTGCACTTACCGTGATTTGTTGTGGACGAATCACAGCGTTGGGTTGGAGGTGTAAAGTTGCCATCTCTTGCTTGCTGACTTGACCGTAATTACCTAATGACTATAATTAGAGCTAATTATGGTGTTCTACTCAACGATGAAAAGAAACATTGGCCAACTTTCGAATGCCGGGTTTTTGGTTATTATTCCACGTGCGAGACACGTGTGTTCCTTTTACGGAAACTGTTTCCATAATTTGTAGCGACAACTAGCCCTTATATTGAAGATGGTTTGGCGCGAAGAGAGGTCTTTCCCAACAAGAACGCAACAAGGACAGAACTCTATGCACGAACTGTCTTGTTGGACAATTTCTCGATTCATGTGCGGATTGTTAAATGTTTATTTTTGTAAATTGCGTTATGTCTAAGGAAGAAGTAAAGAAGTTTGAATTTAACAAGTCTGCAGTGAACCCTTGAAATTACAAATGGGGGGGAAAAAAATGTATTGTAAACTTTACTTTCAAACTGACGAAATGATGATAATAATTAACCAGTACTCGTGGAAACAGGAATTTGCAGTGAAAATTTGTCTGATTTTGCCAACTCGACAACTCGAATTTGCCAACTGTATGTGTTTCTTGCATGGTTAGGGGGAAGCTCCCCCCATACCCCTCCCCCCCCCCCAGTCGCTTCGGCCCTGAACACTTAAACACGAATTCAGATAAATCACCACACTCTACCACAACTACAACGTCCCACGATAGTGACTCAAGTTCCCCCGAAAAGAGAAAAGGAGAAAGGAGGGAGGAGATGACAAGACAGACGGTACTTCCCACCTGTACACATGACGCGCCATAGGATCGAAAAGTCACAAGAGCTAACCGTCAAAAGGGCGAAAAAACAGTCTCAAGAGCGAAAATTTACAACTCGACATACGAGCGAACGTGACAAGCGCGAATTGTCATACGAGCGAACCGTCAAAAGAGCGACGGTTTTTGCTCCACTGACGCGGCCCCCCCCCCCCCCCATACAAACAGGGCAACAGCCTTCGAGATGATATAAACACTGATGTTTGTGACGCACTCCTACCTCGCGGTAGCGTTATTGTTGGCATACCACATCTTTCCATGTTAAAAGAGGGCTGAGTTGTTCGACGGTTATCGACGGTTATTCGACGGTTATCTCGCTCGGCTGTCAAGATTCGCGTCACAATCAGTCGTAATTGGCTCCGTTAAGTTTGGCTCATTACCGCCATCTATCTAAAGGATTATTCTGCGTTTGCGTTTTCTTCGAAACCAAGAATGTCGGCTAGACAAACAGCAAGACACTCTACAGACCAAGAAGCACATAAAGAGAAAGAAAAAACTTAATTAAAACTTTCGGGTGCGAAGCGACACGTCTGGTGGCAAGTAATTAACGGTGATGACTCCGGGAGGCACTCCCTGAATTGCGGTAAAGGCGGCGGCAGCACTTAATGGTGCTAGTCGTATACCATGTGCGGAAATTAAAACAAGCCCGTTGAAATTGGGAGAAACCTTGCAGCTTATTTTTATCATGTGGTTGAGGAAAGAAATACGAGTTGCAAGTGAGGGGGGAAAAATGGCAATAAGAACCGTAGCTGCAATGGAAAAGTCGTAAAATAATACTAAAAATGGGTAATTATTTTTACACATTTCAATTAACAAGCCGTTGCGTAACATCCAAGCTCCTCCTTTACGCAGTAAATTAAAAAGTGATGGTTCCAGGGTTGGTGAAACTTTCATTCGTAAATTATTTATTTAGGGACCAGCCATAATTTATGGACTGGAGGAAATGAAAATGTGACCATGAAATTTCTGATGACGTTCCTTCAAGATACTGAAATCTTGACATCCTCCCCCACCCCCAAAACCCAAATGAACGTCCAAAAATAATCTGGCACTAATCAATTTTTCAACATCTGTTTTCGTTTTATTTAAATTTAATTTGTTTATGGGGTGAATAATTTGTGGCCACCACCCAGTATAACTAACGAGAAGTTGTACCGCAGGGTAATTTTTTTTTCCTGTAATACTCTTCCTTTCCTCTCCCCATTCTTCTCCCTCCCATTACTCCTACCCTTCCTTCTACTTCCCTTCCTCCCTTTAGCGATACGTAGTCGAGTTAGGACGGGTAGTTAAATTAAATGCTGTACCTTCACCTTTTGCAACATTTGGCAAAAATTGATTCGGTCTCCCAACAACAACAAAAATCCTTTTAGGTTCCGTTAAAAGTACATTCCTCTCAGCACCATTTTTCTCGATCCTCCACATCAAGTATGGCCCTAAAGGTCTATTTCCTTACCGTTAGTCAATCCTTTGGTAAAAATTCGTTTAAAAATGTGGCGTCTACGAGATTTTCTGTTGAATATTGTGGAATTTTATTTACTGTATCCTACACGTATGATGCTTTGCGCACCTACAATGACCTTGAAGTTTCATCTGTGTGTGCACATGTACTAATTTTAATCGTTTGCTAATAATTACTACGAGATCAAAATGTAAAAGATAATGCGGAAAAAATTAAAATTAATTGTGGAGTCGTTACTCGTGGCTCCACAATGGCTGCCACCAATTTAGCACCATTATGTTAACCCTACCCAGTTTACCTTAACCTACCTAATAGACTAGGCCAATTAATGTATACAATATTGTTAACGTCACATGACTTCCTGTTGTACACTATTTATACCAATCCTTACAGGAAGTAAAGTGTCTTCTCAGCTGTAGCCTACACACTGGTAGTCCGTGCCTTAGTTCGTTACCATTGGTGCCCACGCAGGGCTTGTAAAGTATTTTATTGTGACATGGCCACATTAGTGCACGAGCAAATAGCTCGTGTCTGTAGTTTTTTTTGTATTGTTTAAGGTTAAGCATTGTAGTCAAGCAAGATGCTTGTAACTTGTAGACAACCGTTTACAGTAAGTAAATGTTCATTTTCTTGTTGCCATTAATTCAGTATCAAGTTTAATGGTGCAACAAATGTGGTGCCGAAACTTTTGCGGACTTTGAGGTGTTTTAAAGAACGAGTGAATGTCTCAAAGGAACCTAGAGGTAATGTGAGAAATTTAAGTGAACAGTGTATTGGGCCTAAAGAACTCAAATCTGCTAACAATACTACCCATTAATAATAATGACAACAATAGAAGCATTACGTAAGAAGTGCGGTGGGTTCAAGAGTGCAGCAGACAAATCAGTTTCTAAGACTAGGTCAGCTGACACGGTGTGCGAATTTTGTAGCTCGACTGAACATCGAACTTGGAGCTGTACGAAGAGCATAGAACCTAAACGACGCTCAACGACGCTCGGAGATAGTACAAAAGACTGGTCGTTGTTTTCAGTGCCTAAGGCTTGGACATCCCGCATTCCACTGTTTCAAGAAAAAATGCCAAGTGTGTAATCGTAAGCATCATCCGTTGCTTTGTCAGCAAAGATCAAATACTTCAGAGAATGAGAACTTGGAACCTGCAAAAGAAGTTGCTGTTGTCCAAACCGTCATGATGACAAAACAAGACGTAATATCTAAGGTTCAGATGAAAGTAGCTCATGCTTGGGCGGAGGGTCCAGAGGGAAAAGCACGCATTTGTGTTTTATTTGATGACGGAGTCATCGTAGCTTCGTCCGAGAAGATTTGGTGAAGACACTGGTCCTACCAATGATTCGTTCAGAGTCCTTATTTGTGAAGGGATTCAGTGATTTAGGTGGAATTCGGCGACATTTTCCTGTCGTAACAACAACGTTAAGAAGTCCAAGCAGTGACCATTCAGAAGATGTAGAGCTTTTGGTTATACCCGAAATCACGTCTGCACCTCTTCAAGCTGGATCTAGCCCGTTGGTTCGTCAGATGGAGATATTAGGCCTGAAACCAGCTATTTTCAAGGATTGGACATCACCACGGGAGAAGATCGATGTTTTGATCGGTCTGGATTTGTATTGGAAGCTGTTAACTGGAATAAATTATCCCTTGTCTGATACGATGATGGCTACAGAAAGCAAGTTTGGTTGGATCTTGAATGGAATAGCAGAAGGTTCCACCTTATAGCAGAATAAGGTTTACCCTTACCAGATTCTGCCATCCTGGCAGTAATGTTGACAGCCGTTTCAAAGTGTGACAATAACGAATGGATCTCAAAGTGTTGGGATCTTGACTCCATAGGAATCAAAGAAGGCTCACACGTGCAACAGCCATTAACCGACATCGATGCACAAGTTCATAAAGATTTTGAAGAGAACATAGTTTTTGATGGTGGTCGTTATACTGTTCGTCTTCCGTGGAAGTGGTCCTTGGAGGAGTTAGAGTCGAACAGAGCCTTGGCTTGCGGAAGATTATTCAGTTTGCTCCGGCATTTTATGAAAGATCTAGAATTATTCCCCCGTTACCGAAAAGCGATCATGCAATATGTGGAAGCAGGACATGCCGAAGAAGTTGTAACAAAGGCTGATGTTTCAGACGGGCTGTACTATATTCCACACCATGCCATCATTAAAGAAGATCGTCTGACAACTAAGGTCAGAGTGGTTTTTGACGCAAGTGCACATGAACCTGGCTGTATATCATTAAATGACTGTTTGTGGAATGGGCCCAACCTCAACCCAGATATGGTCAGTGTCTTGTTAAGGTTCCGTAGTCACAAGATCGCCATTTTAGCAGACATTGAGAAGGCATTACTTCAAGTGCAGTTAGCAGTAGAGGACCGTGACGTCACTCGGTTTCTGTGGGTGAATTCGGATTGGAGTCCTGGAAAGGTGCCTCGTCTTCGAGAATTTCGGATGTCTCGAGTCTTGTTTGGTGCAACCTCCTCTCCTTACCTCCTAGCTGGAACGATACGATACCACTTAAACCAAAAGGCAGCTGACTTTCCTGAAACTTGCAGTAAATTAGACCGCAGTTTTTATGTAGATGACTTAGTCTCTGGTGATAGGTCAGTGGAAGACACTTTTAAGTTTTGTCAAGAGTCACGGACAATTATGGAGACTGCTGGCATGTCTCTGAAAAAGTGGGTTTCAAATTCGGAAGCGCTACTGACACAACTAAGAAGTGAATGGCTTTCAAAATCTGCCCCAGATTCACTCTTGATTCAAGAAAGAGAAGAACGGCAGAAGGTTCTTGGCCTCAGATGGGACCCTAAATCAGACACCTTGTCCTTGCAATTGAAGTCCTTGCAGGAAGTCGTCTCAGGGAAATGCCAAAGCAAGAGAGAACTTTTGCAGTGTTCAGCCCGAATTTTCGACCCTTTGGGATTTGCTTCACCTGTCATTGTGCAGATACGACATCTCTTCCAACAAGTCTGGGAACTAAAAATTCCATGGGACGACCCTTTGCCAGAAAACTTACAAAAACTTTTTGAAGCATGGCTTTCGGATCTTCCTCACTTAGAAGAAATACGCATTAATCGTTGGTTTGAGGAGCCTATTGCTTATACGAACTTTGGTCGTCTTATTCAGCAACTTCATGTCTTCTGTGATGCAAGCAAAAGAGCTTATGGAGCGGTCTGTTATTTGCGCTCAGAGATAAATGGTGCAGCAGTCACGTCATTAGTTATAAGCAAGGGAAGAGTAGCTCCTGTGAAACGACTTACATTACTGCGCCTCGAGCTACTGCGCCTCGAGCATTAATCGGAGCTCGGCTAGCCAAATTTGTCCAAGTGTCCTTAGGATTCCCAGAATTAGACGTTGTTATGTGGACAGATTCTACAGTTCTACTTTGTTGGATTCAATCTGCTGCACGAAATTGAAAACCATTTGTATCAAACAGAGTAACAGTGATTCAGAAGCGGTTTGATTCTTCTCAATGGAGACATTGTCCTGGGTCAGACAATCCTGCCGACTTTATATCCAGAGGGAGTTCTGCACGGAAATTGCTGCAAATGAAGGATTGGTGGAATGGACCTCCTTGGTTGACCTTATCACCTAAACAGTGGCCTAATAATCCTGTTGTTAAGAGCAAACCAGAATTTCCTGAAGAAGTAACTCAAGCTCCTGTTGCTGTGGAAAACGCTATACCACCTTTAATAACGGTAGAATGTTTCAGCTCGCTTGTTAAATTGCTACCGGTGACTGCATGGATTTTACGCTTTGTTTCGAGGTTGCGTAAGAAAATCATTAGTTCAAGTGACTGCTTGACGACGGAAGAAGTGGAAACAGCTAGAAATCACTGGGTGCGCTGGGTGCAAAGGGACCATTTCAGTGATGAAATTTCACAGTTAATGAGTGGAAGAGGGATTTTGACTCCTCAGTCAAAATTAAGAGATTTTAAGCCCTTCATGGACAAAGCTGGTTTCTTGAGGTTGGGCGGAAGATTGGAAGAGGCCAAGATTACGGATGACAAACGACACCCTACAATTTTGCAGGAAATCATGTCTTCACCAATCTTCTAGTGATGCACCATCATCTTCAGTTGTTTCACGCTGGTGTAACTGAAACATTATCCGACCTGAGAACCCAATTTTGGATTCTGAGAGGCCGACAAACTGTAAAGAGAGTGCTGCATACTTGTGTGACGTGTGCAAGAAATCGTTTGAAAGCTGGAAAAGTTGTAAAAGCTCCATTACCCGATGCTCGAGTTAATCCTGCTCTTCCATTTCAGGTTTCTGGATTAGATTTTTTTGGACCCCTTTATGTTAAAGACAACGTCAATGGCGAATGTAAGGCTTACGTTTTATTGCTAACTTGTGCCGTCACTCGAGCGGTTCACTTGGAGTTGCTTCTCAGTCAATCCGCAACTGCTGTTATGATGGCACTCCGTAGATTTATGGCTAGTCGGGGATTGTGTCGTATTTTATATTCAGACAACGCTAAGTCATTTCAGTGCACAAACCGTGAGCTTAAAAAATTGTGGAAACGATTTAGCAGCAAAGAGCTGCAAAATTTCTATAGCACACAAGGAATTTAGTGGCGAGTCATCGCTGAATGTGCTCCATGGTAGGGTGGCTTTTGGGAGCGTCTTGTGCGTTCAATCAAGACTCCCCTAAAGAGAGTGCTTGGGCAAGCCAAGTTAGGCTACGAAGAATTGTTGACAGTGCTAATTCAAATAGAAGCTATTGTCAACTCCCGTCCAATTACTAGGGTTTCTGATGACCCCCAAGACACTGAGCCACTCACCCCTTCCCATTTCCTGGTTGGAGCAAGACTAACTTCGCTTCCAGACAAGTCAGCTTGGCTGGGGAAAAGTACTGGAGTTGACCTACAGCGCCGTTGGAAATATTGTCAACGACTGACGAACATGTTTTGGGTTCGATGGAGACAAGAATATCTCCTACAGTTGAGATCAGCGCACCATCAACAAAATGTGGGCGAAGAGTTTGTGCCAAAAGTTGGAGATCTGGTGCTTATCAAAGAGAACCGAGTCGCTCGTCACCTTTGGCCGTGGGCAGTTGAAACTCTCAACCGAGGTCGAGACAATAAAATCCGTTCTTGTCAGCTTAGGCTGAAAAATAAAAATCGGGTTCGTTGGCCCGTTCAATTATTATTTCCACTGGAAGTGTAAACCGCCGGGCCCGGAGTGTAAAGTATTTTATTGTGGCATGGCCACATTAGTGCACGAGCAAATAGCTCGTGTCTGTAGTTTTTTTTTGTATTGTTTAAGGTTAAGCATTGTAGTCAAGCAAGATGCTTGTAACTTGTAGACAAACGTTTACAGTAAGTAAATGTTCATTTTCTTGTTGCCATTAATTCAGTATCAAGTTTAATGGTGCAACAGGGCTTAGGTGTGTCCATGCCCAGGACATTACAGTTGGGGACGAGGCCGGTACCTTTGGTAAACTTTAATTTTAAAGCTTAAACTGCTAGGTCTTCAGCCACATCTTTGCTCCATATTTGTGGTAAGTTGCAAATTTTTTTTTCATTTGGCTATGAAAATTAGTGCTCTGGATTCCTATCAGAGTTTAAACTTTTTAAAACAGTGGTATTTTGTCGTGGTAGAGCTGGGTGGTACAAAATGATAATAGTTAAATTTAGTACCTTAACTACTAGAACCGAAATGGGTAATTGGATTTATTAAGGTTAATTTTACCATGGCAGTGCTGTAGAGCAGTGTTCAACATACTAACAACGTAGTTATCCCAGATACTGCCAAGATATCGCATGCAGTTGGATCATTAAACGAACTTCAGCATATACAACAAGCCCTGGAACGTATTAGACTTGAGGATGATATTGACAATTTGCAAATAAATTCAAAGCTTCCTTCTAAACTTGAGTAGATGCCATGTCCCACAGTCGCAGTGTCATTTTAAATCTTTAACTGATACCTTTAGAGGGAAAACCAATAGTGATCAAATTAAACAAAAAAAAAAGATCCAAGGGATATAAATGAAATACAAATGCTATCAAGTACCTGTGAGAATTTCAGCTCTCGTATGAACAGTCTGGAGAAGAAACTGGAATGCTTCAGAATAAATCAAACAGAAATGATAGCCAACATTATAAGTAAACCAGCAGATACTTTCACTAACTCAATACATGGGCCTTGAAACAGCATGTTGAAACAAATGTTGTAAAAGAAACTAATGTTGAAAAAAAAAATCTGTGGACGGAAACGATTGCACGTTTACTATGAAAACAATCTTAAAAAACAAACCTGATGGAAGAATTGAATTACTTTCCGCTCACCTGGATAGAGCTGTTGATCATGATATAATATTGGTAACAGCACTAAAACTGTCGACCCGAATATGAGAAAGAGGGGAAAAACCTTAACAGAAAAGAAATGTGACCAAACTAAATCAGTTCTACTGAACAAAGGTTCAAATCCTACAATACCTAAACCAACTGCTGAGGTATATGACCTTCTTGAAGTAAACAAGTGTTATCAATCTACTGGAATTTCTACCTTTAACTTTGGTACTCCTCATGAAATGCGTCGGCGTAACACTCAATCAAGAATCGCGCTTCTAAATGAGATGAATCCCACCACATCAAGAAATAGTTTGGAGAGAGACGGAATTTATGGAAATAATGTGGATGACAAGTTTAGTACCACCAAGTCACCACGTCCATTGGCTATAAACCAGCCCACTGCTGAGGGTTTAAATAAAAATTGTCTGATCATCGGTGATTCGCAGGTGAGACACCTGAGGTTCCCCAAAGTGAATGGTATTTGTTCTAGGACCTGGTGCTTCCCTGGTGCATGTATTGAACAGATTACAACCTTTCTACCTGAAATTTTGAAAAGCAATATTTACGCATCTCATATTGTGCTTTGTGTGGGTACAAACAACATTGGCTTGGATATGCCTGTAGTTCTGGCCGAACGATTAAATTTGATGACGAAGCGTATTAGGGCTGAAAACAAAAATGCCCATATTAGTATTTCCACAGTGGATAAAAAATTAGGCCTGGTTAGGGCTCAAACCATACTTAGTTAAATGTAATGGGCTTCTTATGGCATTGTGTCAAACCGAAAGTTTTGGCTTCTTGTCACTTTGGGATATGGTGATGTCACGTAGAAGTATGATTGCTAAAGATGGAATACATTTGTCTGGGGCGGCATATTTTTTTAGAAGTTTGGAAATGTAGTTTGGACAACCACATAGGGTGTTTTTTTTTTGACAGTCAACCCCCCAAAAATACGTTTAGGCCTGACTGATGCTGGGTCCGAGGCATTTTTTTTCCCGGGAAGCTGCTGTGTCATGGCTGATCATTACAGTCGTGGCTATCTAAAGTTAAAGCTATAATAAACTTTTCATTATTTCTTTATCTTCATAACTAGTACTCAAACCATCCCGGTACATGCTTGTATTCACCATTTCTATTCCTTAGTTGCTTACATAACTGCACAGTTTTGGTAAGTAAATGGTTAGGCGCTATATATGAGACTGCGTCACGACACGCAAGCGCTTCACTTCGTTCTAAGCATGTCGCCGACTCGCAGCATAACTAACCAAAACTACGTGAAGTCACTGTACGTAAACTAACAGCATTGGTTCATTAGTTTTTAATGGCCATTCACTGGACAAAATGATAAAAATAAGCCAGACAAGCAATGAAAACTGACTATGCAGCGATTTTTACTGGAGAATGTGGTGGGTCCAAATAGACTAAATTGCAAAAGTGGTGGGGCCATGGCCCCATCGGCCCCCCGTCTTCGGCGCCTATGATGAATATCGAATCAATGTGGATGACGTTCCATACAAAACTTCAAACCTTGGTAAAAAATAACACTTTTCTTAAAAAAACGCTGCATAAATGGAATCCAAAAGCCGCCAAAGAAAGTGACTAAGCTACTAAATCGAAAAAAAAAGCTACGGAGATGCTATAAAATAAATAAAGGCAACGGGAAACTATATAATGATTATAATAAATGTAGTAAAGAACTCAAAAAACTGGTCAGGGATTTAGAAATCAAAAAAGAACGGAATGTAATTCTTGAGGGTACTACAGCAGCTCTATTTAAGTATCTAAGAAAAAATAAACGGTACGTGTTCAACAACTGCCTCCTTTCAAATATAACGGTACTACGATCATTGATGCTCCACTGCAATAAGAGAGCTAGATGTCATATCTATTCTTCATAAATTTAAAGGCAGTAATTCTATCGGACCTGACGGTTTTTCAGCTGCATTTTATAAAAGGTTTGCCGTCGAGCTTAGTGTACCTCTGGCTATGATTTTAAATAAATCTCTATTAAGTGGTGAATTGCCTACCTGTTGGAGAAAAGCTAGAGTTATTCCTATTTTTAAAAAGGGAAATAGTTCTGATCCCTTAAACTATCGACCATATTTCCCTGACATGTGTACCATGTAGGATTGTTGAAAGGGCGATTAAAGACGAAATAATGGTGTACCTAACTAGTTATGGCATCCTAAGTAAAGATCAGTTCGGTTTCTTACCAGGCAAGTCCACTGTTTTACAATTGTTAGGCTGTCTTGATGACTGGACCACGGCCATGGAAGCCTGTAACCCGGTTGACGTAGTTTTAATCGATTTTGCCAAAGAGTTTGACTCAGTGTCACATTCCCTATTGGTTCTAAAATTGGTCAGATGTGGCATAAATGGCCATACATTGTATTGGATAACACATTTTCTTACAAACAGAATACAACAAGTATGTGTTGGAAGCACTATCTCTGACGAAAGTGCTGTTACGAGTGGTGTCCCTCAAGGCTCTGTCCTGGGGCCTCTTTTAGTTCTTATCTATATAAATGACCTTAAAGTGTTAAATTTTAAAATCAAAACCCCAAAATTTGCAGACGATGTAAAGTTATACACTGTTGTTATATAATCCTGTTAATTATGGGGAACTTTCAGCCTCTCTTCTGGAATTTGAGCGGTGGTCGACTGATTGGTGCTTGCCTATATCAGGCCCTAAATGTAAGGTTTTCCATATTGGCCAAAAAAACTTGCTAAACGCTTATTTCCTACTTGGTGTGGAATTAGATCATGAAGCCATGGTAAAAGATCTGGGTGTTTGGTTTACGTCAGACTTAAAAAGTGGATCACATTGCGACCACATTGCAAAATCGGCTCGGCAGAAATTGGCCATAATTAAACATTGTTTCACCTCTGGTGATGTGGCTACCTTGGTCTGGGCATTTAAGGTGTTCGTGAGACCAATTCTTGAATATGCCAGCCCAGTATGGTCTCCCTATTTGCGAAAGCACATAAACCACATTGAGTCGGTTCAAAGATCGTTCACTAGGTATTTATCGGGTATGATAAATAAACCATATTCCGAACGTTTACAGATTCTTAGGTCGGAAACACTTGAGATGAGAAGACTAAAGTTGGACTTGACATTGACATATTCCATTCTCCATGGTCTAACAGGTATACCAAAAGAAATTTTTTTCTTGTTGAGTGATAGAAGCGTGACAAGAGGACATCGTTTTAAGTTAACTGTACTGCCTATCAAAAAATTTTTAAAGTTTTGTAAATTTGTAAATTTTTTTTCTCCCACCGTGTGATTAACCCATGGAATGCACTTCCTGCTGATGTTACTCAGGCTACATCCCTTGCTGTTTTTAAACGTAAACTCAATACGGTAGATTTATGTAAATATGTTAATACTTGTACATAACTTTCTCTTGGACGACGGCTATTAGCCAGAATTAATGGATAGTCAAAGATTCCATCCTTGACCTTTTGTGTTATCACAATGAATTTTTTTATTTTTATTTTATCTTGATTATGATTGACAATTGGTTTAGGCCAGACTTTAAACTGCAATGCATTTATTTTATTTTATTTTATTTTATTTTATTATTATTATTTTTTTTTTTACCATTGTACCATTGCACCATTGTTTTTTGTTTGCTTTTTAAACATTGATGATGGTACGGCTTTTCCCCTCACTCGTCCCTCACGTTTGGCGATGCCATCGGGGACCACTGTATCCCTGGTAGGTCTAACATTGGTGGTAAGGCATTCGTGACCCCAACCCTACACCATCAACCCTTCCTTTGCAGCCGGACAACCGTCTTCGTTTTAAACTTTTAAACTTTACAATTTTTTACTTTTTATTTTGTTTTAACTTTGTTTAACTTTGTTTAACTTTTGTTTTAACTTTGTTTTTTAACTTTAACTTTAAGTTACTGACCACCAGGTCCTTGCCATTCGGGTTGCGTTTGCAACGATGCACTGGCGTGTCACACAGGCATTACTATAAACCTGAAGGCTCGAAAAATGCGCTGCTAAATTAACTCTGGTAAATTCGATAGTGCTACAATTTACCAGAGTTGGCCTGGTAAATTCTATAGTGCCTTGCCCATATTTGGGCTGGTTTGTGCCGGTGTAAAATTTAACACCGTAGGTTTATGCTTAAACTAAGTGAAATCTGGTCTGTGCTGAGGCTTAGGCCAGGAGTGTTGTTTTGTAAAACGTTGCAGTAATGGTGAAGGTATAAACATTTTTTAAAGCCTAGTCCCTTTAAATTTGACTTGTAGGCAGTTAATTTATAATACTAGGTAGGCTGCAGTCAAGCTTAATTTATTTCTGTGTTAAATAGTTGACCAGTAGTCTTGAGTGCTCTCCAGTTTAATTTTTGCAGGTTGAACAGGGTTGTAATTAAATTTAATTTTGAAGGCTTATGCTAAAGACAGGTGTCGGTTGCAAAACACCTGTAGCTGCTAAAAGTAGCAATGAGAGCGAATCTGAAAATAATTCAGTAGTGAATGCTAGCATTAGTGAAACTAATTCAAATTTAATTATAAATTTTGAATCTAGTAGTAGTGAAGACGAAGTCAACATGGGTTCTTCTAAAACCGCTGGTTTATTCTCGGAATTCGATTGTGAGTCCGATACATGGGAGAAATACTCCAACCGAATCAGCTATTATTTTAAAGCAAAAGAAATAGCAGCCGCTAAACAAGTGAATTTTTTAATGGCATCTGTAGGCCAGAAAATGTTTGACAAGATTTTAAATATAATTTCACCTGATTTACCAGATTCATTAACTTTCGCTGAACTAGTTAAAAAAATCTTAGGAGACATTGAGCCAGTGCCCTCCGTGGTATCTGAGCGTGTAAAATTTTCAGACGGTCTCAAAAATCAGACGAAACTATTGGGGAATATTTAGCTGCACTTAAGCTTATGACTAAGTATTGTGATTTCGCTAAAATAACAGACATTAATAGCGAAATGATTAGTGATCGTCTAATTGGGGAGATCCAATCTGAAGTCATTCAACGCGAGTTGTTGAAGCAGACTCTGGATTTAAAGGCTACAACATCCTTAGCTTTATCCTTGGAACCTGCTGAAACCGACCAAAGCATTTTAAGAAGCCATTCAAGGGACGTTAATTATGTAGCTAAAAAATCTAGCAAACCGCCTAGTAGGCCTAAATCCACTAAGGATTTAATTTGCTATTGTTGCGGCAAGTCCGGCCATGTAAAAACATGTTGCAAATATCGCGAGTATACTTAATATAATATAAATATAAAATAGTTTGTTGCAAACGCAACCGGAATGGCAAGGACCTGATGGGCGCTAACTGCCATCCGACGTTAAAATTAAAAATTAAAAAATTAAAATTACAAAGTTTAACAGTTTAAAAAGTTTAAAAAGTTTAAAAAGAAGACAATGGCTCGGCTGTAGAGGAAGGGTTGATGGAAGTAGGTTGGGGTCACGAATGCCTAACCACCAAGGTTAGACCTACCAGGGAGACAATGGTCCCTGATGGCATCGCCAAACGTGAGGGACAAGTTAGGGGCAATGCCAGGTATCATTGTCAGTAATTCTTTAACAGTAATAAAATAATGCACCGTAAAGCTTGGCCAAAGCCATTTCTCAAACCTAACGTAAAAATAAAAAATGGAGTTCGGCACTCATAAGAAGTGCAATAAAAGCAGCAGGGTTGTCGGCTACTCATGCTGTTCCCTTTGTATTAAAATTGTTTTTTCATTAGCATGGAGAGCAAATATAGTGGATTTAAATTGTCATTTCATTTTTTTCTCAGTGGGTCTTGTATATTCTGGTCTTTTCAGAAAATACTTAAGGTCTACCTCATTTAAGAGGTGCCTTAAAGTGTTAACATTTTTTGCGGTTACCACTTTTGAAGGGAGCGAGTTCCATGGGTTTACTACCCTCACCGCAAATGATGACCTGCGCATCTCTAATCGCGCTGCCGGTTTGTTTAATTTAAATATGTGCCCACGTGTATTCTCGTTGTGGACAATTCGAAGAGAGGGATATCAGTGTTAAGGAAACCTCTTAAAATCTTGAAAGTTAGGGTCGGATCCGCCTTCAAGCGTCGTAATTCCAAGGAATCTAAGTTCAATAGCTGGAGGCGGGTTTCATAAAGTTAAATTTTTCATCCCGGTTAAAGACTTCGTAAACCGAAGCTGAACCGACTCCACATGGTCGATGTCCTGTAAAAGGTTTGGGGACCACACCTGGCTAGCGTACTCCAGTAGGGGGCGCACATAGGCCTTGTATGCCCAGAGTAGGATTTTGGCATCTCCAGATGAAAACACACGTTTCATAATGTGTAGCCGGTTCAAAGAATTTTTTACTACGTAATTGCAATGTACGGTTTGTTTAAGAGAGGACGTAAACCAAACTCCCAAACATTTCATCATAGTTACAGTTACATCTGGTAGTGCAGTATTTTCGATGTTATACGTCTGGCACCTGTTAATGTACGCGATGTAGAAAGTTGTACGTTTTGCATTTGCAAGGTGCAGTTGCCATTTGGTTGACCATTCATGTAAGTTTGTTATTTCTGTTTGGAGGTTGGCTGAATGTGTCTCATTTAATATTGGTGCGTGGCAAATCAGGTCGTCAGCAAATTTGCTTTGTTCGCAGTTGTCTTGGTTACATGATAAATCATTTAAATAAATCAAAAAAAGTATAGGCCCCAAGTACCGTTCCCTGTGGGACTCCGCTGATGATATCTAATGTTGATGACGTCGAATTTTCTACTACCACGAATTGAGTTCGGCCTGACAAGAAAGCTCTTGGCCATCCCAAAAGTAGTCTCTTAAAACCATAGCGGTCAAGTTTAAATAGGAGCTTTCGGTGTACTACCGATTCAAATGCTTTCTTAAAATCGAACGATATAACATCTGTTGGTACTCCGATGTCAAAAGCTTCAGACCAGATATCAAGAACCTTTAAAATGTGCATCGCAGAGGACCTTCCTGGTAAAAATCCAAATTGGTCTGGTTTAATTATATTTAATTTGTTTGTAAAGTTTAACATTTGCTCACGCATAATCTTTTCCATCACTTTACATGGCACTGATGTTAAAGAGATTGGTCGGTAATTTTTTGGATCAGTTTCATTTCCCTTTTTGTAGATTGGAATAACTCTCGCTGTTAACCAAATCGATGGAAGGACACTGAATTTAAAGGAGAGATAAAAAATACAAGCCAAGGGTTTGGTAATAAAATGGCGAATTTCGCGGTATAAATAAGCCGACAACCCCTCTGGGCCCACTGAATGACTAGGTTTCAATGAAGTCAGTGCTTCTAAAACAATTTGTGGGGAAAAAGTGACCAACTCTCATACATCTGGTTTGTGATCGAGTGGGAAGTCCAAACATACTTGTTTGTCGTCGATAATCCCATTTATAACGAAGCAGGGATTAAAAATGTTAGCTTTTGATAGCGGATCCATTTCAACTTTGCCATTTGCAACCAATGGTGGTAGATGCCACACTGTTGGCCATTTAAAAGCCGTGTGCAGAAAACCTAGTCATTCGAACCGAATTTCAAAGCCACTCGACCACACTAAAGCAGGTTCAAGCACAAATTTTAAAGCTAGGCCACAGTCTAAACAGAAGTATAGTTACAAAAAACGCGTTCATAAACTTGAACGCAAAAGCGACAGCGAAAATGACCAAGATGTTGTTACCGAAAATTAGGAGTCTGGTTCCGGGTCTGATAGTGATTTAGACAACGACTATCTTGTTCTGAAATATAATACTCTTGGACTGAGTCAGGCTGCGGACCAGATTTCAAACCCTTCAAGCCATTAAGATAATAGTAGTAGTAATTTCTATGAAAATCCATAAGTGGAAATTGCCAGTCTGCCTAAATGGTGTCAAGCTTGAAATGGAACGATTCCGGGGCAGACGCATCCATTTTTCCTATTGAGTGGCATCAAAAATATTTTGCGGATTGTCCTTTAAAACTCAGTCTGTATTTGATACACTCATAAACAGACGGAATTGAGAACACAATTTACACTGTAAGTCTGAAGGATGATGTTAAAGGTCAAATTGAACACTTGGATGCTTTAGTTTCCAAACTCTATAAACCTGGTTTAATGGGAAAGAATTGGCTTTCTATTTTTCGGGTTGATTTCCATCCATTAAGACCTTCAAAAAAAAGTTAAACCTAAGAAAGGTGTACAGCAAATTAAAACTAGTATTACACCAGTTGACGCTTCCGAAATGGTAAAGGGTTTCCCTGAGCTACTTAGTGAAGGTATGGGTAAATTAAAAAACTACAAAGCTAAGATTCATTTAAAACCTGATGCAAAGCCTGTGTACTGTCCTGTTAGACCAGTTCCGTTAGCACTTAAAGAAAAGGTTAACCAAGAAATTCGTAGGTTGGTTGGCCTCGGAATTCTAGAGCCTGTGGAGTCCTTTCAGTGGTCTATTCCCATCATCATAGTTCATAAACCGGATGGTCAAATCCGGGTGATAGGTGATTACAAGACGACCGTGAACCCCCAACTGGAAGTTGACCACTATCCGGTCCCCACGGCCGCAGAATTATTTAGAGAATTAGCAGGCAGTGACACAGTTTCCCTTATCGATCTTAAATGCCTTTCTGCATATTGAACTCGATAAAGAGTCATAAGAAGCTTTAACAATAAATACACCCCTGGGTTTGTTTAGATGGCTTTGCATACCCCTGGGCCTAGCTTCCAGTCCTGGAATTTTCCAGAGGGTAATGACTCAAGTCACCAGTAAAATCCCCAAATGTCTCCCAATTTAAGATTACATCCTGGTGAGCGGGAAGGGGGTTGCACATGACGAATCTTTAAACGAACTGTTAAATGCTTTACACGATGCAGGAGCCAAACTTAAGATCGAGAAGTGCAAACTGTCGTGGCCTGAATTAAAATATTTAGGCCACATGATAAATGCAGAGGGCCTGCATACAATCCCTGTGGTTATCGAAGCAGTCACAAACGCTCCTAACTCACCTTGTATTCAAGAGCTACAGAGCTTTTTGGGTTTTGTAAACCATTACTCAAAATATCTATCTAATCTCGCTCATATTCTGTCACCAGTTACACGGTTATTAAGCCCAAGTGTGAAGTGGGTTTAGGGGGTAGAATGTGACCGAGCCGTAAGTAAAGTAAAAGAATTATTTCTTAAATCTAAAGTTCTGATCCACTACGATCCGATATTAAAGCTCAAGCTCGTTTGTCACGGCTCACCTTACGGGGTCGGCGTGTGCATTATGCATGTCATGAAAAACGGCGAATCTAGACCAATAGCTTTCGCTTCACGTAAGCTCACTCAAGTAGAAATGGGCTACTCTCATTTTGATCGGGAAGCTCTCAGTGTGGCTTGGGGAGTGAAGCGGTTTCATGAATACGTTTATGGTCAGCGATTCATACTTCAGTGACCAAAAGGCCCTAGTATGGATTTTTGGCCCTAAAAAAGGAATACAGCAAATGGCAGCCGCCAGGGTTCAGCGTTGGGCAGTGATGCTTAATGCTTACGACTATGAATTTGAACATATTCCCAGTAAACTTAATTTAACAGCTGACGCGTTATCTCAACTTCGCCTACCAAATACCGAGGAGTTTGAAAAAAGCTGACGCACAATACAATGTTCTTGCTTTAGAAACTGTTTCAAACCTACCAGTTTTAAACGAGACACTAGTTCTTAAATGCAAACGTGATAAAATTCTTTCCAAAGTTTTCAGTGAACCATGGCTGGCCTGAAAAATGCGAAATTCCCGATCTGTTACTGTACTTCACACGCCGTACTGAAATCTTGGTTGAAAACAAAACCTTGTATTGGGGGTATGGTGTCCTGGTGCTGACGGCCTGGCGGAGACAAATCTTGAAATACCTACATAGAGCTCACTTAGGCGTAGTTAAATTGAAAGGTTTAGCTAGGCAAAAATTCTGGTGGTCTAAAATAGACTCTGACACAGAAAACAAAGTTAAATCATGCCAAAATTGTCAAGAGTATAAGAAACGCAAGCAGCTGGGCCCAAACACACATGGGAATATCCACTAAAGCCTAATGCTAGAACGCTCGCGGATTTCCTTGGCCCGATGGATAATTACATGTTTTTCATCCTAGTGGACGCACATTCAAAAATTCCTTTTGTGCATAAAATGAAGTCCACAACGTCTGCACGAGTTATTGACGTGTTAAACAATCATATTGCTCAATATGGTTTAATGGACAGCTTAGTTACGGACAATGATGCCTAATTTATGTCCTCAGAATTCCAAAATTGGTTAAAATCCAATGGGATTAGGCACATGACAAGTCCGAGTTTTGTGCCGTGGACCAATGGCTTGGCGGAAATTTATGTCCGCAATTTGAAGAGGGTCTACAAGGTCGCGCGGCGACAGGGGTCTACCATTCAAGAAAGTATAAACTTTTACTTGTTATCAGCACGTATCACTATCTCCGCTACCACGCAAGCAACACCCGGAAAATTGTACTGTAACTGTGAGTTAAAGTCTAGCTGGATTTATTGTTCCCAGACCCTATTTCGGCCGTTCGCCATAAACAATTACAACAAGTACGGAGCACGCACCATCGTGAGTTGAAACTGTATCAAATACGCGATAATGTTTGGTACCGTGACTATAATACAACAAACGATAGACTATGGTCTAAGCGTGTCGTAAGTCAGATAGGCAGTAATCAATTCTATATAATTGTTGATACTAACGGTAATACGATTCGCAAACATCGCGAACAGCTAAGATTACATACCACTGAAAATGAATATCTGCAGCAGTCACCAAAAGTACTTAATCCGATGGTGAAAAGCAATAATTCCAGCGTGAATAATAATGAGCAACTTCACTCTTTTTCAAAACGCATGTCATTTGGCGGTAATAAACGGGAAAAGCTTAGTTCCGCTGGCGTAGTTCCTGCTCGCCGATCTCTTGGCCAATCCAGAAAGTAAATTTCTGTTGCAGAGGGCTCCAATCCACCAATCAATCAACTTGAAAAATCACCTGAGAATTTGCCTCGCAAGTCACCAGGTGGCAGGAAATCTCCAGCGAAATTACCCTTCACAAACGAAGTGGATGAGTCTACAAACGTAAACACCCAATCACCTTTGGCTGACACCAACAGCCCCTCTTCCGTACAAATTTTAAAGCCAGAAAGGTCACATCCTTCATTGGTTGTTACGTCACCATCTACTAAACAATCATCACCGACGCCAAGTCATGCTAATAAAAAATCGAAAGTGAATCCACACAAACGTAAAGTTGTGCTATAGCCAACTCAGGACGATATTGCTGCGCAACTTCGAAATCCACAAAATCGTACAAAAAGACTGCGAAGAGCTACAGAGAACCTCAATTTGTATTTTTTTGGTTTGTTGAATTTACCAGGTGGCTACAACTTCTTCGTTTACCGTAGTAATCCATTGTCCATGAATTTAATGAAAATTCTTTTTAAATTGTAGCGAGTAACGCTAACATGTCTGTCACTAGTTAATCGTGCAGAGAATCGGCTCTATTAATTTTAAAACGTCCGTCTTTAAAATTAGGTAACCATGTTATGTAAATTGTTGTTTGTGAGAAAAAATAATTTCACGGTTTTATCTACCGTATTTCTTTTTTGTATTTTCATGTCAACATTTTCTTCAAACATCGGAACAAAAAATTGCTTGGAGCTGCAATTTCCACTCCGGTGTACTTCTAACAAAATTCAACATCTGCAACCTGTTTCAATTGGATGCCAGATGACCCACAGCAACGCTGTAACGTTCTTGCTGCAGTACTGTTTGCTGCTAAATGGAAATATTAACTAAAAAAGAAAGGCTACAATAAAATTCTAACTGCACGTTACAAAAAATTGCTCCTGAAATCAAAATAAAAAATTTAAAACTGGAAAGTTTTCAGTCAGTTTCAGTAATGTTTAATTTTTGCTTAAACCTGTACATCTCGAGTATTTTTATTTTGTAACCAGCTTTCAAAAAAGTGTTTAATTTTTTTTTCTTTTCTAAAGCGAAAAACTTATGTAACTTCTTTAAAAATAGACAGTGAATTAAAAAAATATATCTTGCTTTCGTAACTCATGATTTTATTTTCAGCTAGGCTTAGATTTTTTTCTTCTTCATTCTCTGTATTGTGGAGTCTTTATTTGTGGCTCCACAATGGCCGCCACCAATTTAGCACCATTATGTTAACCCTACCCAGTTTACCTTAACCTACCTAATAGACTAGGCAAATTAATGTATACAATATTGTTAACATCACATGACTTCCTGTTGTACACTATTTAATATTTATACCACTCCTTATAGGAAGTAAAGTGTCTTCTCAGCTGTAGCCTACACACTGGTAGTCCGTGTCTTAGTTCTTTACCATTGGTGCCCACGCAGGGCTTAGTTGTGTCCATGCCCAGGACATTACATTAATTATGCCAATAGATCGCCGAAGAAAAATTATAATATATATAGCCTAAAAAATTATACAGTGTGATTTTAAAATACGAAAATCATTCCGGTTTGTGACGACAGAATCTTTAAGTTGGTGCTTTGTCGTGTACCATTCCCAAAGCCAACTGAGATAGTAGCTGTGTTCGTCGCTGCGGAGAACGCAGCTACTGTCTCAGTTGAAATTGTCGGTATTAAATGCGCGGATGGCGATCTACGCGTGGCTGTTATATGGCAGGCAGAATATTATAAGGCAGGACGGGTGTCCCTTTAATGCATAATCATATATGCTTAATGATAACAGAGGCACTGGGTCCCCCCCCCCCCCATCCCAATCTCTTCAGTTATTAGAATGCCAAGAGGAGGGGCTAATAGACGCACTTTCCCCAACACACGGACATTCCCCGTCCACTGCTTTCCCCCCTCCCCTCATTTCAGTCTATCCCAGTCACTTTGTGCAATCCGTACCATGTGAAAAAAAAATTCTGTCCTTCGTGCATGCCGTCTTTTAAAGGCACATAAATCCTTCCGGTATATCTTGCAACCCGTTCAGAATAGCGCTTCCAACATTTACACACTGGTTAGAGGTGATGTCGTAAAATCATCTCGCAAGAAAGAAAAAACAAGAAAATGACTGTGATGGCAACATTTACATACGTTTGAACTAATGTCACAAAACTGAATCATACAGGAAAGCCAACAGGGATGAATGTGCCTTTAAGACTTGCTGCTGAGATGACCAGGCACAGCAAATTGTTAGTCAAGGCAGCAGTGTGGCATTTTGAACTTTTCACTGGCGCTCAAAGAATTAGACACTCAAAATTTCACAAAGAATTGGACGCTCGCCCGTTTTCATTGTTTACTTGTTGCGGTACTTGTCCTAGTCTTGCTGTGAATCTATGGTTTATAATGTAAGAAGATCAAACCAACAAGATAAGACGTAATTCTTATAGTGTATTGCGAATTTGTCCTTTCCTCAGGAAATAGGATGTCCATTTATTTCTTTATGTACTCCGGTTATATAAACGGGCTACTTTTTTCAGTTATAAGTGGTCTTTCTAGGATTCTTAGTAGTATGACGGTCACAAATGTGAATGTTGTTTCTTTAAGCTTTGAGTGTATTAAAAATAAGGTCCTCCCCCCCCCCCCTTCCCCTGGATGCGCCACTGAACCAAACATAACCTAATCTAACATCCCAGGACATGGGGCTGGAGCATAGTTTCCTCAGCTTGCTGCTCGCCCTCTCCACCTGTGAGTACCACTGACCCAAACATAACCTAATCTAACAAACGTAACCGAAGTACATGCCTCTGAATGTTAAAATATCGGTAAAAAAAAAGACCTGAAGGTGATATAACTGAAAGACCAAAACTGCACACACTGCTCTGGAAATTATTTAGGCCCAGGTCATTATTATTATTTTTATTTATTTTTTTCCTCCCCCACCTCTCCCGGGTGTGCCACTGTACCGAGCGAAACCAAACGTAACAACATAACATTAGATTGGAGAGGGCTGGGAACGTAATTGGTTTGGGTGGTTCAGATGGTTTTTGCGTTTTTGCTCGGAAGTCTGTTCTGAGGTGAAGTGTCACGGATGTGAAGTTTGGGCCGAAAATGCAGAACGCTGGGTCTGCGGAAAATGCCTGAATTTCAGAACAACGAGCGCTTGCTGCGAGCGTTACTGTTAAGACGTACCAAATTGGCCGTCGCCATTAAGATATTTGTGTGACACCAGGGGCTAATGACCATGTGTTGGAATTCCCAGTTCCTGGTGTTTTTGTTGTGTGCAAGCTTGGGACTGGTGACAACCTGTTAGCTCGGATCTGGTGGATGGTGTGCAACTCGGTAACGGAAGTTGCTGAAGAGTGGTTCCCTTGGTTACCGAGATTTGTAACAGCCGTGAGGGCTGCCAAAATCCTCACTTCGACTGGTGCTAGGCCAGGAGCAACATCACCATTTTGGACCATTTATTTTGAAATGTTTTTTTGTTAATTTTGTAAGCCGTTTGCCTTGCATTAAATGTGAGTTGTATTTAGAAACGTGTTTGCGTTTATGCGTTAAAATAGTAGTAGACCGGTTCACGTAAATTAACCTCAACAAGTGGTAATCAGAGCGTTTTTTTTTGTAATAACGTAAATTTGGCAAACTTAAACCTAACGTTCCTTCGAAATACTAACCCTCTTGTATGTAGTTAGGCTCGTATGCAGTTTCAAGACTGCAGCGACTTACTTCACAACAAGTGACGGAGGATGAAGCCATGCAAGAACGTCAAGGTAAACCAACGAGGATACAAGACGGCAATTTCAAGATGTTTCCTGGTTTCTTCGAAATAACGGCAAGTATACGTTAAGTGCAGTTGAAGTCGTACCAAACAGTAATTAACAGCAAAAGTCTTATACGAGCATCGCATTAATTGTACCGTCCAGATTCAATCATAGAAATTCGGTGTACCATCCAGATCATCGCAAAGATAAGTGATGACTCACTTTGTGTTGTTCTGTGCCGTAAGACAGGAGCCATCTCGACGAACACGATAGCCTCTAACCGACCACAATATTGAAGAGCTGACTTGCTGAAATACGCAGTTACACGCCGCAATTTTTCGTATGACCGGCGTTGAGCGCACACCTTTACGCTGAGGAAGCGCTGACGTCAGCCACTGATCGTGTACTATTTGACGACGGTTATTCGCTCAGAGACCTTTTTAGAGGTTAGCGAACTAAAACCGCCCTAACTAAATTAACTACAGCATAATACCTTGTGTACTGGCACACTGCAAGTCACCCACCCGCATACTTGAATTTTGTCGGATCAGCATTGAACAAATGTGTCTGGTTTTTGACGAGATGTCGCCGACGTAAATCGGCTACCCCCGTTTTTTGGCCACAACCGCATTAATTCGACGTGTGACACGTCAAATTAAAAATGGCAGATTTAAGTCAAAAGATGAATAGTCTTTCAAATATCCAGTTATTAGACGGCAAAAATTTCGCATCCTGGTCATGTCGTGTAGAAGCAACAAGGCATATGGGGTTTAGTCATGACAGGAAAAGCAAAACCAACCGATGATACAGAGTTAGCCAAATGGGAATTAGCAAATGAAAAAGCAACGGGGTTGAAAACTTTAAGTGTCGATCTGCTAAAAATTCAAATTCCTAGAAACTTAACAGAAGCTTATACGATTTGGCAACACTTGAAGAATAGGTACGAACTCTCAAATGTGTTATGTTATCTAGCGTTAAGAAGAAAGCTGCACGATTTTCGTAAAACTGACGACATGTCCATAGCTGAATTTCTAGGACAAATTGGTGCATTATTTCAAAGTATAGCCGATACTGGAAAAATAATCGATGACGAAGAAAAAGCATGCTATATAATTCTAGGCTTGCCTGCAAGTTATAAGTAATTTAGTGACGAGTTACTTTGGTAACCCTTAAGAAGACTGATAGCCTAAAGTCTGAGGATATTGAACATTTATTGATCATGCACGAGTCGAAAGAAATTGCGTATACCCATGCTAAACCTGTTTCAGAGTCGACGTACTTCACGACACCAAAGACGCCACAAGTACAAGGAGGAGTGTCATGCTATAGATGCGGTGGCGCCGGGCACAAAACTACAGCCTGCGGTACCCCTGTGCCCCCCCCCCCCCCAAGAGCAATTTCGTGGAAGAGGACGTGCCCGTGGACGTTCCAGATGGCGTGCATCACGACGGAATGCTAGTCGTCAAACACCAGAAAGTAAGGCAAATATTGCGTGCGTCACGTACATGAAGTTTGTTGGAATAATAGCATTCGCAACTAAGACAGGTTTTAATCTTAAAAATGCACTGATTATTGTATTGACTCGGGAACAGTCCGTCACTGTGTAAGTAATGAAAATTGGTTTCATACTAAATACGAAATATCTGTTGAAAACGTAAAGTGTGCAACTAAAGCAACTACAGTGTCAACAAAAATAGAAGGTATCATACAAATAAGTTCAAATGGCATAAATTTATCAATGCAGAAAACACTATTTTAACCTGAATTTGATGTGAATCTCTTTTCTGTGGTACAGGCAATGAGATCAGGGTTAAGAATTACCTTTGACAATGATGTGTGTGAAATAATCCATTAGAAATCTGGCAAACTTGTAGCAACTGCTCAGTATATTGCAGGTTTATTTGTCATTAGCAATCCAAAAATTGTCGTAAGCAATCCAGAAATAGAGATAAATGCTCCAAACAACATTTTATCTCTGGAAAATGACAGTTACGTTAAAATAAACCAAACTAGTGTTACTCCAGTTACACAAGAAATTAAAATGCATGAAGATTTCCGTACTACAACTAACCAAGACCAAGACTTAAATCACAGTCAGGTGCGAGTTTTTTCAAAAATCCGGAATAAGCAAGAAAAAATGCCTGAAAATGCCAAAATAGTTCTCAAATGAATAAGCAAACTGAATTATGGCATAAAAATGATTTATGCACGTCTCCCTACTCACCTTGAAAAAGATTGCAAAGTCAAGAGCACTATGAGGTTTTTCTAGGCAATCCGCCATTAAGCCACAAAATAACGCATGTTCTGCTTGTCTCCAAGGAAATAGCAAAACAAAGCCATTTACGACTGTTGCATCCAATCCTATTGTTGAGAGACTTAGTTTAGTGTATTCTGACGTAGTCGGTCCCTTCCCGACGCCAACAATGGCAGGTTCCCATTACTTCGTTACATTCATTGATTGTAGAAGTCGTTTTGTGCAAGTAGCGTTCACGAAATCAAAAGATCAAGTTTTTGATAAATTCGTTGAATATAAATGAAAAGCTGAAGCTGCCGCAGGGTGTAAAATTAAGACTTTTATGTCCGATCATGGGACAGAGTATCAAAACTCCAAGATGGCCGAATTCATGCTTCAAAATGGCGTTAAGCATCAGTTTTCACCACCCTACTCAGCGTCCAGCAATGGAATTTCGGAACGGCTCAACTTGACCATCATGAACCTTGTTAGGGCAACGTTAGTGCAAGCAAAACTTCCCACAAAGTTTTGGGGAGAAATGGTGAACACAGCAGTATTCATTCCTAATCATTGCACGAATGTCAGAAATCGTAATAAAACTCCTAGGCAAATATGGGAAAATACGAAAATTAAGCCAACCGTAAAATATTTTAAAGCAATCGGTTGTTTGTGCGTTTTGCCTTAAAACCACCACTAAAAAGATCAAAACTCGATGCAAGAGGTGTACCCTGAATAATGCTTGGCTATGACCAACAATCACGTGCATACAGACTCTATGACATAGATAACAGCAACGTAATAGTAAGCAGAAACGTTGATTTTCAAGAGGAAGTGCTAGGTGCATCAAGACTGTTCAAAAACAATGTAGAAAAATGCGGTATTGATTTAGACTCGATCATTGGTGATCTTTCCTACAATCCAACGTCTGCAGAGGATGAGGCTGGTCAGGTCGCACCACTCAATGCAAGCCCAGGCAATGAAGCTCCAGGAAGTTCAGCAGCGACCCCCATTCAAGTCCATCGGCCCCAAACTCCAGTGACTGGTCATAGGCCTAGGACTCCACTGACTGTACAGCAGACCCCAAGGCAGCACACTCCGATGGAACGGCCAGTACCTACACCTGCACAAGTACCAGAAGCAAGAATTACAAGAGCCAGAGCTAGACGTGAAGGCGTAACTATACCTGAATTAAGCTACGGAACTTCGTCAGAAGTGGAGATTCACAGTAATGCAGCTGTTGCCGACGTTCCTCAGCAAGAGCCCACTGAAGAAGATGAAGACTATATTCTCGCATTGTGTGCTATCCCGAAAGAGCCGAAAAATGTGAAAGAAGCCATGTCCAGCCCAGATGCTAATCAATGGCGTATTGCTATGAATGATGAATATGGTTCGCTTATAGCAAACAGGACTTGGGAACTCGTCGACCTCCCTCCACGTGCCCGTACTATAGCAAGTGGGTACCGAAAATTAAAAAGACGGAGACAGCTGAAGTAGAACGCTACAAAGCAATGCTAGTGGCCCAAGGATTTGACCAAAAATATGGTACTGCGGGACTAACTACCGTACGCCTGCTCTTAGCTGTAGCAGTCCAGAACAATTATTTTGTGGACCAATTCGACGTTAAATCCGCATACTTGAACGGCTACTTGGGAGACGGAGAAGAAATTTATATGGCCCAGCCAGAAGGTTTTAAAGAGCCTGGACATGAAGACAAAGTTTGCAAAATAATACGCAGTCTCTACGGGCTCAAACAATCCGGGCGAAGATGGAGTATTGGTTTCGCCGAACAAATGATTAAGCACGGCATGAAATGTTGTCGTTCAGACCCCTGCGTTTTCTACGTACGAAGAGGAAAAGAACTTATAATTTTCATCGTTTATGTCGATGACGTAGCTGCAATCACATTAAGTCACAAGATGCGGCAGCTAGCCAAGAAGATTTTGACTTCAAGTTTTGACATAAGGGCTTTAGGCCCTATAAACTTTATGCTTGGGAGCAAGTTTTCAAAAACTTCTGATGGGGCAATGCTGCTTAACCAAACCACGTACATAAACAAGATTCTGGCTAAGTTTGGCATGCAAGATTGTGTTCCTGTCACGACCCCAATAGTTACTGCAGGTCAACAAACAAACGAGAGCACTGAATGCCCAAACAAAATACCACTAAGGGAATTAGTGGGTTCGCTTTCGTGTATAGCGAACGGCACACGACCTGACATAGCGTATGCTGTGAATAACTTCACTCAGCGTGTGTCTGCTCCCACGCGAGAAGACTGGTTAGCTGGCAAGAGGATTCTTCGTTACCTCCAAGGTACGAAAGACCAGAGCCTCGTGATGCGTCGCGACCATACAGGTCTGAAAACTTTCACACATGCGAGCCATGCAAGCGACCCTGCCACAAGGAGGTCTACCACAGGAGTTCTAGCGACGTATGGAAATGTTCCCTACTTATGAAGGTCCAACCTGCAAAGAACCGTTTCGCTTTCCACCATGGAAATATAAAGCCATTTCGCAGGGTGTCCAAGAGTGCCTTTGGACGCGTGAACTTTTGTTGGAAACTGGCATAATTGGTCTTGAAGACAAGAAGCCCGTTACCTTGTGCACCGACTCACAGAGTGCGCGGTCTCACGCCATTAGCTACATACAGAAGGGTCGCACCAAACATATAGATGTCATCTATCACCATGTGCGCGAGAAAATTGAGGACAAAAGTGTCAACATTGAATATGTGCCGACGAAGTCGAACCCTTCTTACATTCTGACAAAACCACAGTCGGGAGTTAGACACAACTTTTTGACTAATTTAATGTGTGTTTCTCGTTGCAGATAATAGCCCTGTTTTTAGAGGGGGATTTGTTAAGACGTACCAAATTGGCCGTCGCCATTAAGGTATTTGTGTGATAACAGGGGCTAATGACCATGTGTTGGAATTCCCAGTTCCTGGTGTTTTTATTGTGTGCAAGCTTGGGACAAGCTTTACAATCTGTTAGCTTGGATCCGGTGGATGGTGTGCAACTCGGTAACGGAAGTTGCTGAAGAGTGGTTCCCTTGGTTCCCTTGGTTACCGAGATTTGTAACAGCCGTGAGAGCTGTCAAAATCCTCACTTCGACTGGCGCTAGGCCAGGAGAAACATCACCAGTTTGGACCATTTATTTTGAAATGTTTTTTGTTAATTTTGTAAGCCGTTTACCATGCATTAAATGTGAGTTGTATTTAGAAACGTGTTTGCGTTTATGCGTTAAAATGGTAGTAGATCGGTTCACATAAATTAACCTCAACAGTTACTAGGTAAACGGTTTTCCTGGTTAGAAGGTGCAGAGAGCAGTCTTGCATTGGTTCGTAAGGGGCTTCAATTAGAGATTGGAGCACGATTGATAACTCCCAGTCGGCGACGAGCCTTCTTGTTGAAGGACGGTCATTCTCGAATGAGCGGAGGAGTGATGAAATACGATAGTCTTCAAGGAGGTTGGTTTTGTCTGCTGCTTTGAACCATTTCGTTCAGGGCTGAGCGGTAGACCAGGATTATTGAGCCTTTGAGTTTTTCAATGTCGAAAAGGTCGGTGAAGAATCTTAGTAATTCTGACAGAGAGGGATTGATTGGATTAATTTCCCTTGCGTGACACCAATGAAACCCATTTGGACCAGTGACTGTCGTACATTTTGTTTGTGTAGTTTCTTGTGGCATTCGAGGCAATTCGGAAGGCATCATCTTTAAAGGAGTTTGATGATAGTAGCCACCCGTGAAGGTTTAGGTTTGGGTGTAGTTTCGTGCCCTTTTGTTGTGACAGAAGATCCGGCTGAAGAGGAAGGCTTCTTGTGGAGTCGACAAGTAAAGACAGTAGATGTGGAAACCATGCTGCTGATGGCCAAAGTGGGGCTATGAGAAGGAATAGGCTTTGGCTTTCCTCGGTTTTTTTGTAGAACTTGTGGAAGGAGTTAGAATGGTGGGGATAGGTAGGCGTATAGGTTGTGCCATGGGTATGTCAATGCGTCGATTGCTATTGCTTGATCGTCCGGCATCGGGCTGATGTAGTGGGGAACCTCTGGCATTGTGCTTCGTGGTGAATAGGTCTATCATGGGAGTTCCCCAAATCATGAAGAGATATTCGCAAATGGATTTCCTGAGGCACCATTCTCCTGTTGGCGGTGAGCGGCGAGATAGCGAGTCTGCTATGACGTTCCTGTTCCCTGGGATGTGAAGGGGAAGCAGAGTGATGTTGTTCGAGATGCAGAGGTTGAGGATCTCGGAGGTCAGGTTGTGGAGCAGCCTGGATTTGGTTCCTCCTTCTTTCCATATGCAGGCCAGGGCTGTGGTGTTGTCCGCCTGGACTTGGATGACTTGGTTTCTGATGTGTGGGAGAAAGTGTTGTAGTGCCAATTGGATTGCCCGAAGCTCGAGGAAGTTGATGTGGTGGCCTTTGTCTTCTTTCCAGGGGCCTGAGACTTCCAGGTTGTTCATGTGGGCTCCCCAGCCGTGGTTTGATGCATCGGTGAAGATGAGTTGGTTGGGGGTGGGTTCGTGAAGTGGTGTCGACTTGGTTAGATTCGTCACGTCTGACCACCAGAGGAGTCTGTCTTGAGGGAAGTCTTCGTGAAAGGGAAACTGTCGATCCGGGTCGAGGAGCGGGCATGACCAGTGGTCGATTCTGTAGTGGTGAAAGGGTCTTGTCATCCATCGTCCGTATGGAATTAGGTTCGCCATGGAATCCATTTTCCCGATCAGGGAGTTTAGTTCCCGAAGGGAGAAGGTCGTCTGTCGTTGAAAGAGGCGTATGTGATGAAGAAGATCTTGTATTCTTTCGAGAGATGGAGAAATCGTGGCTGATGCCAGATTGAATGAGACGCCTAGGAACGTAAATTGTTTCTGGGGAATAAGGCGTGACTTGGATTGGTTTACGCCGAAACCTAGTTGGTTCAGTAGCAGAATTGTATTGTCCCTGTTTCGCTGGAGGTGGGTGGGGTCGTGATCGTGGAGAGCCCAGTCGTCTAGGTATATGCTGGCCTTGATTTGATTTTGGTGGAGGTATCCGAAAATTGGTTTTAGAACCATGGTGAAAATTCTTGGTGCAGCGTTCAAGCCAAAGGGCAGACAGCGGAATTCGAAGACTTGGTTGTTGTAGATGAAACGGAAGTACTTTGTTGAGGATGGGTGGAGGGGGATGTGCAGGTAGGCATCCTCTAGTCTAGGGAGATGGTCCAGTCATGTTGCCTGAAGGATTGGCGGATGGATTCCAATGTTTCCATTTTGAAGTGTGGATTGTCGATGAATTGGTTTAGCGGTTTCATGTTGAAGATGAGCCGTAGGCCTTCTGTCTTCTTCGGCCGTGTGAAGATGGTGCTGTAGAAACCCGGTCCCGGGTAGTGGCGTAAGATGACTGCTCTTTTCGCGACGAGGAGGTCGATTTCGGCCGAAAGGGGAGCGGATACTGGTGATGTGAGACCCCGTGGAGGGTGGTTTGTAAGTGGGGGTGGTGAGAGGAACGTGGGACGAAAACTCTTGATTATTGAGAGGATTTCGGGATTGTGGGTTATTTTCTTCTATGCCGGAAAGAAGTGGCGGAGTCTTGCGCCGACTGAAAGAAGGGAGAGCTTGAGGTAGTCAGAGTTTCCGTTGGGAACTGCCGCAGCCGAGGGATGAGTGAAGGCTGCGGCGGTCGGGAGTTGCGGTCCGCTTCTGTTGTGTTTTCGGGGCATCCGCGATGATCGGACCGAAAGGGCTGGCTCTTTTGGTTGTTGTCTTTCCGAGGTGACTTCGAGGGGTTGGGTGGTTTGTTCCAGTCTTCTGACGAAGTCCGGTATTTGGACTTGTTGGTCCGAAAGTATGACTTGTCTTGACGAAAGGGCTTGGGTTTCCGGGATATGTCAAGGTGAGGTGCCAGCGTTGGGATCAGCCCACGAAAAAGTGTGTCCGATTCGTGAAGCAGTTGGTTGCGGAGGCGGTGCCTGGTTGACTCGTTTAAGTTGTTGGCAGTTTTGAGGGCAGCTTCATGTAACAGGAGGGTGTTGTTGAATAAGGTTCGAGTTGCCCAGTTGAGAGAATGGTATGTCGCGAAGCTTGCCTTCTAAAAGAGCTGTGTAGAGACGAAAGGCTGCGGATTTCTTATAGGCTTGCGTCCTAGGTGAGCTTTTTGCATAAGGCATTGACGGCAGTGTTCAATACGTCCGCCTGTGAGGCCGCACGAGGCTCATGTGGAGACACTTGTCGTTGTCGTAGAGGACGAAGGAGGGCACCTTGACACGTTTCGGAATGGAGAGCCGTGCCGAAATCCAGCTTTACCTCGCCGCAGAGAAATTCACACTCCGGGTAGGTATCAAAATTTCGTGGGTTGTTGAGCTGTCGGCAAAGGACCGGAGAAGCTTGTTTCACGGCCGGAGCGAGCTGCAGGTGGTTCTGTGTCTAGCTGTAAGGGTTCGCCTTTACCTAGTACGAGGCCGCCGTTGCGAAGGAGACAGGTGAGGAGCGTTGTCGACTGCCCCTAGGAGGTTGCGTGGTTTGGCGTCTTTGTCGCGAAGGGCAAATCCAAAGCCTGTCTTGAGACCACGGTTTATGACTGGGGCGTCTGCGGACTGTGATGGTTTGTACAGGAAGCAATCTGGTACAGTTTCTTCCACTGTCTTTAGTAGAGAAGCCAAGGGAATAGTTGGATCTTCCGTGTTGTCATCAGTGAATTGGATGTGTTTGGCGGCGGTAGACAGAGTTGTGACTTTTTTTGCCGGCAGAGCAGGAGTCGCAAAAGCACGAGTCACGAAGGCAGCAGGGGCGCAAGTCTGCGATGTTGGCAATAGGTGGCGGGGCAGGCGACTGGCGTTTTCGGCTGTCGTGGCTTGTCGATGAAGCGACCCTGTCACGAGCATTAGCTCTCTTTGCTGATGATGTGCAGGAGGGGGGTGGAGCAGGATGAGAGCTTGCGTGCTGGCGGAAGACCGAGTCGACCAGGTTGTGAGCTTCGCTGAGAGTCACACTGTAGTCCCGGCAAGATGACTTCGACGAAAGGTCGGTGGGGGAGTCGGCGGTGGAAATTCCCCGGAGAGATGAAGCGTCTTGTAGCTTCCTTTTCCCTTCCTGGACGAGCGTCTTGGCTTGACGGAGAGTCGCGAGGTCAGGCGGTGGTGGGGTGCGTTGTCCGTCTTGGAGCGGTGAGTCGTCCTCCTCATTCGCGACATGCCTGCCCCGGTCATGATCGGTGGGCCAGTGGTCGGGAAGGGAAGGCGGGGGAGCAGGTTGGAGCGCAGCATCCGAAGTCAGAGCAGTAGCCAGAGGGGCAGCGGAACCTTCGGTGGTAGCCATGAAAGTCGCGAAAGCGAAAATCCAAATTCCAGAGATCGACGTAGTGCTAAGAACCTCGTGGAGGAAAATGAATGGCGACATCGGCCATGATGCCGCTTTATATAGAGGAGGACTGCGTCGCGCAGGAGAAGTGGGAACATGCAAGCAGGCAGATACACGCAACCGAAAAACCTCCAGTGATCATTCCATTGAGGGCAATGTAATGCAAAAATTATCAGGTTAATATGTTTTGGCAAATAAGAAAGACGTTTTTTTAAGTGCTTATGCATATAATGCATAAAGCAGTTATTGAAATACAGTCGGGGAGAAAAAGGGGCTTGCGTCGTGAGCTATTGTTAAATGACGTCAAGTCCCACACCAGTAGTTTATTTACACGGGTCATGCCTATCACCTTTAGCGTCTTGCAGGAAGTGACTGAAATATTAGTCGATTTATCATGATTTTGATTAGAAGACGTGCCAGCAAATTGTAAGCGTTGTTATTGAAGAGTTTGTGGTTAAATCGTTTGCACATGAACGGTTGTAGGTCCTTGACTAAACATTTTTGCCAATTATGTTTCTGTATGAAAAAAAAGTTGAACCGGACCTGGCCCAGCTTATTTCAGGTTTTGACAACATGCACAGAAAACGGAATTCTATCTGTTGTTGGGCTATTGGCGAACCACTGAAAAAAATGGCAGCTACTTTACGGTTCGTCAGCAAGGCTGTCCCAATTCTATGCGTATTGGCAGCAGGGGAGTTATGTGGCTCCTGCTAATCAGGTAATTATTGTATAATCGATTATTTAGTGTAACCGTTTTTGTAGTATGACTTCGACAAACGTGTGAGGCAACCGGATAGTGCATACTAGGTGCGTAGCTAACGGATTTAGAAGGCAAGGGCAGCGCTACACAATAAAGGCAGAATTATAAATTCATTCCACGATAACTTTCGATATTAAAATAAACAATAGAGGGAACAAGTTTACTTTACGCGGCTTATGGGAAGAATAAGGGCTCCTCACCGATTGATCTCTTGTTGAGCTAGAATGACGTAAAATGATCAACTGAACAACATTTTCACATAAAATTTTTGGGGCAAAGGCTTTGTTTGGCCGTCAGAAATTAATGAAAGCCACACTCTTTGCGCTGACGGACGAGAGGCTGTTTTCTTCCCATGTTCCCAGCTGATATTTTGTTCTCGTAAACAGTTCAGATAGGTGGGTTGTTATTGTCAGTTTCATGTGGTTTTGTTGTTATTGTCGGTTAGGTTGGGTTAGGAACCGGCTTCGGCATTTCACTTGAGGTATTGAACTGGTTGGGGTTTGGCGTTTCACTTACCGGACTTTCGCCGTTGGAGTTTCATGCTTTCCAGCACGGCGCGGTGCTGATTTTGGACCTTCACCACGGCCAAACGGTGCGTTTGTCCCAAAAATGGAAGAGGAAAACATTACTCAGCATGTAATTCTTAGTCCATTAAAAAAAAACATCGGACGAGAGCCCATTTTCTTCCTATGTTCCCTTTACGCACATGGCCCGAAATTCGAAAAAAGAGAAAAAAAACCTACCTTTAATTTTCACGGAAGGCACTATAAATTGATCACAAATTGCGGAAACTCGTTAAATCATCATTATCATAAGCTAACCAATTACCTGCCCAAGTATGAAATGCCAAACCCCAACCAGTTAACTACCTCAGTATGAAATGCCAAACTCCAAACTTACCTAACCTAACCTAACTGACAATAACAACAAAACTACACAAAACCACACGAAACTGACAATAACAACCCGCCTATCGGTACTGTTTACGAAAAAAAATATAAGGTGCCCTGCCGGCCCTGCGAGTAAACACAAACACCGTATGGATGTACGGATTGTGGCGCTACAAATCTACTGTTTTACGTCGTGTTAACACATTTCCGCGCTCTAAAACCAACTGTCTCTGCATTTAGGAAGGTGTTGGAAATCAATATCGTAAGGATATCGAGTATGTGCCTAATGTAAACTTTAGCCCAATAGAGAGCTTTGTCTTTCGTCTATGAAAATAATAATGTTGCGATTTTTTGCATAAGCAGTTTATGTATTTCCTTATGAAATTCTTGTTTTATTTAGCCTAACACTTAACAATCAACAAATCAAAAGCATAATGTGAAGCAAAAACGTCCGGCACACAAAAGTGATATACATCTTTTACGAAAAAGCAACCCTTGAACCTCAAAATCGTATTTAAAGTATACACCTTTAATTTGCGCGAAAGCTCATTTTTTTCAATTGGTTGTTATAGGGATTTTTGTGTTCAAAGTGCTCTTGCGAGCCCCCTAATAGCTCGAAGTAGCCAATCTTATGGTTTTCTGAAAGGCGGGGATCTATTCTTTACATCAATCTTAACAAAACTAGTTTACCTTAGGTAGGGACCGTCCTACGCCCATATAAAGGTGAAAAAGTAATGGCGTAGCGGCGAAAGCGCATGGAGATTTTCGAATTCAAAGTGCTCTTGCTTGCCCTCTAATAACCCGAGATGGACATGCTTATGATAATCTAAAAGGTGGGGATCTATTCTTTCCATCAATCCTAACTGAAATTGTTTAGGCTAGATAGGGACTGTTTAGTCATAAGGTGTACTGTAATTGGTGTAGCGGCTAGTTTTAATTTCAAAGTTTCATTGTAATGGTCATATTTGTATTTTTATCTAAGCTAAACAATTTCGTTTAGGATTGGGGGAAAGAATAGATCCCGCCTTTCAGAAAATCCTCAGAATGTCCATTTTGGGCTATTAGAGGGCTCGCAAGAGCAATTTGAATTCGAAAATCACCATACACTTTCACTCTACGCCATTGCCTTTTCACTTTTAAATGGGTATAGGACGATCCCTATCTAAGCTAAACAATTTCGGTTAGGATAGATGGAAAGAATAGATCCCAATCTTTCAAAAAATCCTAAGCCTGTCCATTTTGCAAGATAACGGTTGATTTTAACGAAAACATCATAGGGACCTGTTTTGTAGAGATTTTTGTTATCTTCAATTTATATCTCTACAAAATTTTCGGTAGGAATGATAGTTCGTGCGATATTTAAGAAAATATACAATTTGGTAGCTGGTGGCAGCCATTTTTTCAAAATTGCGAAGAAAGCTCCAGTGGGATTTAGGGGACTTTACTCGGGGAGTATTTCGGGGCATATCTGCCAAGTTTCACCTTTATGGGAATTTTTTCCAAACTTCTTCAAAAATGTCCTAATTGCACCGGACTATTGTAGCGACGGGCTAGGTGCTTGTAACGTCTCCGCACTCATCAAGGCCGTAGCCAGGAATTTTTTTATACCCCCGCACCAGAATTAATATGAAGCGCCAGCTCGGGGGGGGGGGGGGGGCTTTCCCACAAACAAAAAATCCATTCCCCAATGGATTTATTGTCCTGGTTGCGAATATGATTTTTTTCAAAACTTTTTTTTTCGTCGTGCATAATGTAACCGCCCATACGTCGACTTACAAATTAATTTAATGCTCTGTGCTTCTGAGGCCAAGGATGGCGCTTATGGCAGTTCGAAGTATTTTTTTTTAATACCGTTTAAAAAAGTAATTTGTGTTTTTTTTCTAATGACCGGGTTTAGAAACAAATTAATAAACAAGTCGTTTTAACGCAGTAATGAACATTTTTTTTTTAAATTAAAAATCGGCATTTTTCCTTGGTTACCGTTTTCGTGTTTCAACAATATAACGCGGCTCCTGAAGCAGAATTTGAAAAAAAAATTAATTAGTCATTTTCATGCTTGGCGTTCAATTTTGTTGAAATTATAAACATGTATGATGAACTCATGCCAAACTGTAAGCTTTATTCAGGAACAGGCTATTTTTATTTTGCATACCAAAAAATTGACTATCTTCTCAGCCCGTGTAACTCTCGCTCTCATAGCAGCTTTCAATTTTTAACCATGTTTTTCCTCAAATTCTGAACTTTAGATTTTTCTTTGTGTGGAATTTTACGATTTTTTACAGGATCAGGAGAGCGTGATCTCTCAATTGAAACCTGTACCACCTTTTTTTGTTACGCATTTCACTGGAATAAGTTCGAGTTTGTAAACAAAACTTAATATTGTAGTCCACTATAAAGGCTTCGTCACGCTTCGTGCTCCTCGGCCTGAAGAAAACCCCCGCACGTGCGGGGGCTGCGGGGGTGCTGGCTACGGCCCTGGCACTCATGGTTGACATCCAGCTTGTAGAAATGACTGGTTCGTGACTTGCTAACTATTATGGCGTATAACAGCACAGTAGGGCCTCAATCCCGGAGGGAGTGAAGATATTTTTCCTATCTAAATTGAATAGGTCTAACCAGTAACTTTCTACCTGGTCTTTAAGGCTGCCACCACCGGTGGGTAAGTATAAAAGCTAAGGGGGTTTTAGAATAAAAATGGGCTACATATTATTTAAAACAACAGCGATTATTCGACACTAGAAAACGAACGTTTGTAGTTTAAAACTCTTGGTTTTTAATTAACAAACAAATGAAAAGGGCACTTTAAATTTTGGTTACTAGCTTTACAGAAGGCTTTAAATTAAAGCAACAGGCTTTCAGTGAAAGCACACGAATTTACATTCGAGAAAATTCAACCTTTAATAGCAACAACTGGCTTTTAAATAAATAAATACAACTTTAAGTAGAAAAAGAAGTTTTTGGGTCCAATCCTAGAAACCCTCTAATTAAACTCGCATCCGCTAAAGTATTAATTGGTCCTAGACAGAAAACATCTCTCGCAAGAGACTCCCGAATCCTCAAGGACCACTGTCTACCGTTTAAGTTAAAACGTGGTTTAAAATAAGGCCGCGTCTCCTGCCACCCCCGGGTGGTAGGAGCCAGGAGTCTCCTGCCACCCGGGTTAGCAAACTTGCACTCTGATTGGCTGTTGCAAGGGAGGGTGGTAGGAGCCTGAAATCTCCTGCCACCCGGGATCATAATTATTGCTCTGGTTGGCTGTTG
>JAHWFP010269881.1:46609-78623 GCA_023313725.1 Lithobius niger | reverse complement strand
GCTACCACCCGGGTCATTGGATTCAGTGTTAACAGAAAAATAATGCCTGCAACCCGGATTATTGGATGCTGTTTAAACTTCACAGAAAAGTCTGTAAGAGGATGTTAGCAGAGAATTGCTTGCTGCCATCCGGATTATTAGCTTCTGTTTAAATTTGATATTCGAATGCTTCCTGCCTACAGGATTATTTGCAGAGGACTATACGTGCAGAAATCCACCGCTCACTCGCCAATTGGCGATTAAATTGGGCAGGTTGCCGATTAAACCATTTTTGCTAAAGGTCAATTTGGCCGGTGAATTGTCATTTTTGATAAACACGGCCAAACCGAACTGAACATATTTTCAGTTCTTGGCTGATTTAATGTTTCAGTACACCGTTTTAAAGGTTTTTCTACCTTTCAAATGGCTCAAATGTCAATGGGCCAAATACCCCCACCACCAAACCCCGTTAAATCCACCCCTGGTGGCAGACAAATGGTTTCTACCATTTTGAAACTTACGTACTGTTATATTTGATTAAAAAAAAAAGGTGGATTGGGACAGACGTAATGGTGGCAGACAGAAGCTTGCTGCCACTCGGAAACTTGGACTTCGTTTGAATTTGATAAAAAAAAAACATTTTCTTAATTTCTTATAAATTATGATGTTTCAATACACCCATTTAAACTCTCCCGAGTCTGACTGGCCAAAGGTAGCTCAACACATTAAGCATTAAGAAGTTGTTTAGTAAATAAACAGTTTACATTGTTTAAAGAAATATCTTGTGAACGCAAGATCACCTCCAAAGTAAAAACGATCGCTCGATTAAAAAAAAAATATCATCCCACGTTGATTTTTTGAGATCTGTGTACCCGAGGAGCACTATTTTGACTAATTTGTAAAAACAGGAGCAAATGAAGATGGAGCAGGCGATCCGACGTGGCCGCCTGTTCCATCTTCATTTGCTCTTGGTAAAAATTGTTGCCACCACTAGACTTTAAACTAAGTAGTCACTTTACATTATTTAACTAATTTTTTTTAATTTGAAGGTTGCACAACATACGACAATGTTATCGGATGCTTTTAGGCATCGGTTTTGCCGAATTTCATACTGATCCGATATATTGTACTCAAGTTTTTTTTTTTTTTACCAAAGTTCTTGATACAGAAATGTAACCCTTAAATCAAAACTAAAAATAGTTGTTATCAGTTATGGTCAAACTACCATTTTTAAAAAACAGTTCTAAGCTGAATTAGTTTTGATTTTTGAATGTTTACTTACAACCAGTATTCTTATATTTTGAATGGATCCAGAAGGAAAATTTTCTGTGATAATTGGTTTTAATGTGCATTTAGCCAAATGTTTTCCGTTCAGGTGTTCACTAAATAACTTTCAGCTTTCCATTACTGGAAAGTGTTTGTCAAGATAATGAAACTTAAGTACAGTACTGGATTGCAAAATTGTAAAAAAATATTTAAAAAAATTTTTGCAGCAGCTAATGAAGCCAATATCGTCAGCAGACAAAAGTTACTGATCCGATGATTGGTTGGTCAGCTCTCTTCCATTCAATGACATACAACTATCTTACAAGATTGAAGTTTCGTTTACACTCAACCCAATAGTTCAAGTAATTGTCCACCTGGCGAGTCCAGAAGATTGCAGGTATCGCCAACAAAATTGTGCAGTCTGGACTTCCAGTTTTCTAGCCTGAAGAAGATGGAAGGACACATCAAGACCACCGAAAATTTGCAGTGGACAATTAGTTGAACTATTTGGTTGAGCATAAACGAAGCTTCAGTTTACAATCTTCAAACCAAAGTACGATAACCGAAATGTCAATTTTCTCAAATATTTTGCAAGAGTTGAATTTGACTGCATTACGCCTCTAAACATCGACACGCAGGAAAAATTCGAAGTAATAAAAAGAAAGAAATGTTTACTGCACTTACTCTTCTGTGAGTTTTCTTCTACCAATCTTTCTGGTTTATAGCCTATGTAGCTTCCTGTGAATTGATGATTATTCGATTTATTTTTCATATGGTAGAACGGAAAAGGTATTTTTACCCATATTTTTATGAACGTGGATCCAGCAGTCATTTGCTCTGATGGTCTTGATGAAGAGGGCATGAGGAGACAGATCACTAAATCCATAAAACTTTACTGGTAAAACCAGGTAACAGATAACATGAATTCCCTTTTACCTATTATAACGTTAGTTGCAAAAAATGAATCAAACTATTACCGAAAATCACATGCTAAACGCTCAAGCGAAGCTAACGCCCACCCTACTAAAATGCTTTATGATCAAAGTCGTGCAATAGTAGTTAAATCATAATTTTTCTGCTGCAAAATTAACTAGCAGCTTCATGCATTTAATGAAATCAAAATTTTATCCAACAAGATTCATGCTACTGTGCATTTGTGATGCTATTTTCCATAAGTTTGTGTGAAGTTGGCGAATTATCCCTCCAGAACAATTATCTACGCCGGCTTCCGGTGTGGGTAGAAGGAAAAGAATACAAACTTCCCACCGACTTCCAAAAACTCCCCTCTATGCTGTAGTTACAAAGGTTTCTGTGGTCAGAAATTAAGTTTTAACTCGGAATTATGCTGGATTTTGGAGGAGCGACGATATAATAAACTAAATTTTTTGAGTAAATGAGAATAAAGTCATATAGCATTATCGCTAGACCGAATCCAACCATGTATGTGAATGAGCAGATTATCGCCGACTTTTCCATGCTGAGTAAACACGCTCCCTATACCACGAGCCAAGGCTGTTTGCCGTGATGTCATCATGAGTCAGCCACTCATGAACGAGAATAGCGGCGCTTTGATCGTCTGAGTGAACTAACCCAGTCACATGATGCGCGTGTCATGGCAAACAGCCTTGGCACGTGGTAGTACAGACAGAAGGTAGATTAGAAAATGGGTTAAGTTTTATTAATGCCCAACCCCAAGTTTTTTTCTAAATTAACTGCTTTGGCGTAGACACATGGGCGTTTATCATGCGACTTGCAGCAAGTAATCTTTGCTAGTGGCAGCAAATTCACCACAGTTGCACATTACATGAGCTCTGGACAGTTGTAGTAACTGATATGCTTCTAACAATGTGCCTTCATGGTCAAATCATTGCTTTAGGACGTTTTCTTGTAAAAAATAAATAACAAGCTTGATTATCGGGGTCGGTTTGGCATGGAAATTGCCTGGATTGGAATTGGCGTAAAAATTATTGGTGTTAGATTGGCAGAGAAAGCAACTATTTTACACCCAGGGGAGATTGATTTTCAAGTCCAAATGCAAACTTTTGGAAAATGGTAATGAAAATGGTTATCGATAATTGCTTTGGATATAATTTTAATGTTGTAAGCTTTTACGTCAATTATGTAGTAAAAAAACAGATTTAAGGGGAAGGCTTTAACTCGACGATTTGGTACTTAAGACCATTTTAAGAGTGAGCAGGGCGTTAAATACGAGATTTACGGTATCATTCTCACAAATGACTTGTCCATCTCCCAATGCAGAAGCTGTCGTAGCGGGCGTGTTGCACCTTGGTGGGCTTTGGTTGTCGCGTTAGGCCTACTTTTCTTTGTCAGAGGTTCGGTTATGTTAGATCAGTTGTTTTCGTCCGGCTTTCACTAGGAAGGGTACAGTTTTTCTGAGCAGCGAATTTCCTATGGAAGCTTGTTTAGTCCACTACAAAACTTAGTGGGCAAAAACGTTATCTTGTGGTACGGTACTACCGTAAGCTACGTTCAGGCAATTGGTGCAGAAAACATCTTTAGACTTAAAGGGCAAATACATCCATTTTGACATGCATGCTTTACTTTTGGATCATTTACACAATAACTAAACGCCAGAATTGCGGTAAGAATACGTCACGTTGAAAAAACGAACCATCATACTTGAGTCAAATTCCAGAAAGGATGTGCATTTGAGGGGCCTCGCATCACTGGCAATCCAGCACGAAATATCCCGTGGTTCAGTGCTTACGAACCTACAAGGCCCCTCAAATCCTTCAATTCAGCATCTCATCAGCAGGGAACTGAGCGAGCGCCTTGCGAAAAATTGGCAGTGAGCTGCCTTGTAAATGCGGAGGGCTACGAGTCGCATCGCGGTCGTCGTCTGCTTTCCACAACAGTAGATGCACGTCGAACATTGTAAATGATGTAAATTTTGTAAATTAAATACTTGTGGTGGCCTGAAGAAGACAGACGGACTAAATTTTCCATCCTTAGTCAGCAGTTTGTCGAAAATTCGCAGAATTCGCATAATCAGGTTTGATGTTTTTGAATTTGAGTGTGAAATTGACGTCGTAAATACGTTGCGTACATCCGATACAACAATTCAATTACAGTAAACTCTCGATATAATGAACCTCCGTATAAGGAACATTTCCCTACAAAGAACACTTTTTAACAATTTGGTTGGCTACCTTCTGTTTGTATGCTGAAAAGACTTCTATATAAGGAACAGCTCCATATAAAGAACCCTTTTTCAGTGCTGTAAGGCCTTTTCACATGCTAAAAACCATCCTTATAAGGAACTGATAACAAACCATTGTGTCCACCAAGAAATCAATACATTTATCAAACGATGAAAAAAAGCACACCTGAACCACCACCCAGAATTGAAATTTTTTCACCGAACAATGCACACCTACAGTTTATGCACACTGTCCTCGCAGTGCAATTGGAAAGCAGATATACTTCGATTTTATTTGTCAGGTGTTTACACTCTGTATAAGAAACTTCACAATCACTTCACTCACAGTTTGCTGTAAAGGAACCTTTTATATTAAGAACTCTCTGTATAAAGAATCAGTTTTAGGCGCACTAGGTTGTTCTTTATAAAGAGAGCCTACTGTATTGCATCACTAAAACACGACATGGAGACCACCGTTGTTTTGCTGGAACGCGCAGAAATTAATGCCGACTGATGTCACTCTTCGATTTCGACTCGCAGCCGATTGAGATAGCTCTATTGGCTGTGAGAGCTCGAGCGTCTGACGGCCTTAGCTGGCCACTACAACTGTCGGCTGTTCTTGTGTAAGTGATCCAAAAGTAAAGCATGCATGTCAAAATGGATGTAATTGCCCTTTAATTTTATGTCAATAAACTTATGATAGTAACTATAGAAGTTCATCTGTGATAGTATTTAAATCCATGACAGATGAAAATATATAGTTACTATCATACTTTTCTATGGTCAGATGCAGCTATTAGTGCCTTTTAAAGTATTTTCATGTGCATTTTAAACAGTGTTTTCCAGTAGGCTTGTGGTGTCTCTGCTCACCATTGGAGGGCGCCACCATCCATCCAAAGTGCAATGCGGTGCTTGTTGAGGGAGGGATTCAACAAAAAGAACTTACAATGAAAACGAGTAGAAACTAGAAAATTTTTCTACATTTTCGGTTCTCTTTGTCGAATTCCATCCTCATCGCTATTATGTTATAGACTGTGTGCTAAGTTTTATGATCTATAGATGTGAAGGAAGTGAACAGACTCAAGGCTTTTGTTGATTGACCGTGTTTCTCGTCAGCTGGATTGTTTTATTCATTTGATCAGCTGATCAGGAGCTGACAACAAGCATTGCACACTAGACGGATGGTGGCGCCATTCGACGGTGAGCAAATACACCGCAAGGCTAACTGTGGGTTATTAGTTGCAAAACTAAGGTCAATCGTTTCAACAAAAAACCAAGTTTACACAGTTTACAGTAACGTATTACCGTATTTCCTCAAATGAGCACACACAGTTATTTTCGTGACACAACCCGATGCAAAATAAAGGCCAGGCACTTTTTATTTTTGCCTCAGTTAAACTGCGACGCGCATTTAGGACAAAGCACCTAAAGATGGGTGAGATAAACTTAAAGTCGGTCATGAATGTTACATTTTCCCGAAAACAGCAATTATTTTTACAAGGCAATCTTGATGCACTGATGGCGAAATTAGTCTCGGGGGATTTCAAGTATTTTCATTAAATTTAAAACGGGGCTTTTATAATGGGGGTGGAGAGCAATCATTTGAGTTAATTACCACGTAGTAACAACTCAAATGTAAACAAGTGACATTAAAAATGTCAACAGGCTACTCATTTTATCGCAAATTTTTGATAGGCATTATCCGAAAAAATTTTATTTTCTGTCCTATCTTCGTCAGGCAGCAAGGACCAGTCTAATGTAGGATGTACTTCACACATTTCTTGCTGCCTGACGAAGATAGGACTGAAAATAATTTTTTTTCGGTTGCTTAACGAAAATTCGTGATACTGGTTAGTATTGACATTTTGAGTTAGCATTTGTTTACATTTGTGTTTGTATCACTCAAAGTTGAATGGTCAAATTCTTTGCAGTACCAGTCTACGGTCTACGTGTATTTACGTGGTACTACATGGTAATTAGTTCAAATGACCCACCCCTTATTAAAGCCTAGTTTTAAACTTTTAGGCTAACCACAGAGTTCTAATGTTGTCGTTACTACTTTTAACAAAAATGTATGGAATCACAAATTCGGCATAGTTAATGCATTTTGTCACTAGTACAACAATATCAAATCAGAAAAACGACCGTGGGGTTACGATTTGTACGCAAATTACGTTGCCATAACAACAATACGCTACCGAATTTTTCATAGCATTTATTGTGATTTCACTCAGATTTCGTAGCACAAAAAAACAACGAAAGAAAGGTAAATTTTTCCGATTTGTAAGGTGTACACATCAGACTTAATTTTTCCGGTTTGAACAGCGATAACGGTGAAGGCAGCTCTTCATTTTGCACAACGATCGATAAACCAACTCCCAAGTTGTTTTAAAAAACAAGGCATAACACACCGTTTAAAAATGGAATGTAACACAGATTTTAGAGAACACACAAGACGAATTTTTAAGCCTTACACGATTCGTTATTTACAAACCTAAAATGGATTTTTTTGTGCGCACAAAAACGCACAAGTAAACAGACCACGGTTAGGCATAACGTACAAACGCTGTTTATAGAGTAGCCTACAACACAAATGTTGAATGCTGAATTTTTCTCAATTGCATAAGTTAGTGACATCGCCAAGCATTATTTTACCTTGGACGAAACACTTTCACTTTCAGTGTTTCGTCCAAGATTTTACAGACATTGTAGGCTAAAAGAATTTTGTACACAACCAATTTTTTGCATTACGGCAAGGCCTAACGCTGCTATCGCCACTTGTTCGGCAACACTATCACGGCTTGGGCGGGCAGATGTCAATACGAATCACAGATTAAAACTCGATCAGCCATTATACAAGCAATTTTTAGTCGTTTAGTCAGGTTGGGTTGGTAAATCTTAGACGAATCACTTTCAACAAAAGATCCTTTTCACCATTGTGGTCGACAGCACAACGCACCACAAAATAGCTTTCACAAAAATGGCGCTTGTCTACTGTAAAATTCCTGCGTTGTTATTGGTTGATGGCCAACCCGCATCATCCAATCAGAGTGCGTATTGCGACGCTGGGTAGCAGGAGCTCCTGGACTCGTACCACCCGGGGGGTGGCAGCAGACACTTCCTTAAAATAAACAAAGAACGCTGGTTTTTAGTACGAGAACCACTCTGACATTACAGAAAGCAGAGGGCCAGAAATGCCGGTGGCTTGCTAAACTGTAAAATTCTAAAGACAAGAGGTAAGTTAAAATTAAACTATAAATTTAGAATTGGGAGGTCCTAAAGTTAAAATTTCAATTTAAATTAGTAACGCATACTGACCACTACCTTTCCCCGGCATGGCAACCTTCAGAACGCGGCATCTCCACTCCTGTCCGGCCGTGACCACCTCTTGTTTTAGATCTGTGAGCTGTGCTGACTGAGCTGTAGAGGGAGGGCAACTGGGGCTTTGTATGCTGGAGCATCGGATTTTGGCGACCAAAGCGTGGACTCACGAGGATGCTAGGTACCTCTGATTGGCTGAGGGCCAGGAGAACAATGGAAAGTGGGAGGAGAAGTCGGGTTAACAAAGGGTTTTGTTTGGAAGCCGTTTGAAGGAACAGGGACTATGTACACATGGGCCAATATGGAGTTTTGAACTCATTGACAAAGGAAAATTGGCTATTAGGTGTACTGGAAATAAACTACAGTGTTATGCACCGCAACTATTGAAGGAAGGGGACGAGGCATAAAGCACAATTTGACTTTGGCAATTAATAGAAGGATTTTTACAGATCGTTTTTGCTACGGATTGTTGGTAGTCACGGTGGAGTTGTCAGACTATCTACAACAATAAAAATTCACGTTTGTTTAAATCGTTGCTGAAGAAAGGCTAAGCAGAGGTAGTGATCCGGGGGTAAAAGATTAAACTCAAAAGGTAAAAAAAAACTAGCTCAGTAAAAAGGCTATAATGCATTAAAATATAAGTTATTTCTCAGCAGAGAATGGTGATCGAGAAAAGTCGGACATTTCTCATGATTTTTGGTGCACAACAAATAAAATAAAAAATATCATACTAGATCTGTATCCAACATATATGTGAGGTTAAGTACCTTAAAGGAAGCCCCTCCTAAAACACAACTAAGCTAGTGTACAGTGGCTTCTTTATGGCAGTAATAAAATAAAAAGGAATAATTACAAATGTACATCATTTTTGAAGCTACGGCGGCAGGAAGTGTGAGTGCTACGGCTCAGTTTGATGACTTTTTCAAAAAGGTGTATTTGCAGAACTAGAGTGGTTTTTAATGTTCTGTTTTCACAGCAGTAAAGTTCCAGTATATGGCTATTAAGGGCTTCTAAGTTTGGCCGATTCTGATCATTGCTTTTTGAAGAAATCTTTCCCCACACCCCACGCCTTTTGGTGGGGGGCGGGGGGGGGGGAAACCTGAAGTGTGGAGCTTCAGCAAAACCGAGTGTTTCCCCGAGGTTTTTGATTTTTGGAGTCCGGGTTGCCTCTCCAATCATCCTGAAGCACAGGACCTTATTACACTATACGTTAAAATTACGTGTTGCTTTTTTGTCTGTATTTAGTGCGTTATTTTTGCAATAATAAATTAGCATTTATTGTCATCAGGGGACACTTGGAACTCAATCCGGCTACTTTTCTTGAGGACGTAGCTGTTTTTTCAATATTTTAATTTCATATCACTCCTTTGAGAAGCCGAACTATTCTCAACTTGGTGGCCTCTTTACAAGTTTTTGTTTTGTTTTATATTGACACTTTGTTTATTTTTCGTGAATTGGGCATGTACACAATTTCTTTGGCAACGTTGTTTACATTTGTCACGACATAATAGCTGTGTCTAAATGCGTACATCAGTGCTTGCTGTCCCGTGTGAGTGTGGATGTGTGGGTGAATGGCGCGTGGTTTTTTTTTTTTTTTTGAGTTGTGATGGGGTGTACTGGTGATTAGCTGTTGTTCGGTGGGAGTTGAGTTAGCAGCCTTGGCGCTCAGTATGTTAGTTATTTAAGTTTAGTTGTAAGTAGAGTAGAGCGTATGGGGTTAAGCCCATATAGTGCTCTTGCACTAATAAATCAATCAGTATACACGTTGTCATTGTCAGAATTTTGACTGTCGAATAAAGACGAAGCCGACAATACTAACAATGGTTATAACAATACTTTCATACTTATGTGGCCACCCACGCCATTTCCGTTACCACCCCCGCACTGCAAACCAGCAAAGGGACTGTATCGGGTCTCGCTGCAGTTTAGTTTGACCTGGAGACGTGGGCAACCGTCCTATGGAAATTAACATGAAGTAAGGTTAATAGAAATTCAAGAAATCAGCGGTTTTCAGGAACAATTATCTCAATATTAGACCATTCCCAACTCCACGGGCGAGTTGCAGCTCTGCTCGTTGAAACAAATAAATATGCCATATGGCCTATAACGACATTTGAAATATCAACTGACATTTGAAACGTGTGTACAGACAGTCAGTCACATATCTCAGCCCCAAAGTTACATTTGAAACCTGCACACAGCCAGCCATGCATCCAGTCACATATCTTCTCCAAGATCACATTTGAAACCAACACACATCCAGCCACATATCTCAGCCCCAAGGTCACATCTGAAACCTGCACACAGCCATTATCCAGTCATATACCTCAGCCGGTCAGCCCCAACATCACATTTGAAACCTGAACACAGTCAGTCAGCCAGCCGTCAGTCACTTCCTTCAGTTCCAAGTCACATTTCAAAGCTGTTCGCAGCCAGCAATCCAGCCTAGCCAGATATAGACAGATAAAAAGTGTTTCACGTTTTAAACATATAGGTTGCATTTGAACAAGACGAAACTGTTTGTGTAGCCTGATGTATACTTGACGTATACTTATGCATACTGATGTATACTTGATGCTGCACCCTTTGGTAGTAGTCTTTTACCTAAGGTGGGGACAGTTTGATTATCTTTTCCTTAATCAAATTCTATTTACGTTGCTTTACAAATAAACTTGAGTCCCAGTTAGACAAATGTAAGATGAAAACAAAAAGAGCATGTCATTCTACTTTTAGTGTGCGATTTTTTGCTCACAGCTTATTTTCAATACCCTTTATATTATTTATATCGATTTGTGTTTTTTTTAAATATCTGAAGGGGAAATTACCTATCCCTAAAGTCTGTTTGGGGCGATTTTCCATCTCGACAATTATCCAAGTTGTACGAATTTACAACATAATCAGCAAGCTGCTCAATTGTTACAAATGGAGCCCTCCTTATGACGTTACATCACCAACACCTTCAAACACAGGCTCACACACATAAGAGGTATGTGATCAATGAACACTCTAAGGGGAGCACACATACGTGGAAAACAAAAAGATAATCCACGCAGAGAGCAATTAAACCAAATTCAAGTGTCTTTTCCTGGCCACTCCAAGCACGACACTCTCTGCTTTACGTCAAAACGGATGACTGTGTGAGGGAGTTCATGAAAGGTAGCACTCTTTATGCCGTGGCAATAACGAAGCAATTATGTCCACATATTTGATGAGACGAGCGACGCCCGCCAAAGAAAAAAAAAAGCAATGTTATGGGATAATGAAATTCTCCATGAAATTCTCGCGGCATTCAGGGAGGCGCGGGCAGGCTAATCCCCAGGCAACAGCCAATAAAATAAAACTGTCCTCTGGATGCCACGTGACGCACCTGCGTTGCCAGAACTTACTACACTTTCTGGAACTGACGGCCAGCTCGTTTTTCCCTACCACAATGTTTAGAGCATCGCTACAGCAACGCCCATGTTTTTCTTCTTGTAGGTCTACAACTAGAAGCCTGCAAGGTTTCTTAGAACAGTATGCTCAGTTTCTTTAGAAATGCATGGTCCTGCAAAACAAAATGATGGGAAGCTGCATATCCACCCATGGAAGTATAAGGCACGGGCCCTAAGCACCCAGTCAAGACGTTAGTACGATGCTACGTACTAAAAAAAAAAAAAGCGAGAGAGAGAGCTTCGTTTTGTCATAAGCTTAACACAAATGGAAATACCTGCACCAAAATACTTTGGTTCAGACATCCTTCTGTTGCTCTGCAGTGGGTAAGCTTTTGGGTCAGTCTTCTTTCTGTTGCTTATAAATTTAATGGAAATATGCCAGGACCAAAATACTTTGGTCAGCCATCCTTCTGTTGCGGAAATATGCCAGCACCAAAATAGTTAGGGTCAGACATACTTCTATTGCTCACCAAGTGCCTGCACCAAAATACTTTGGGCCTGGTATCTATGCTCATCAATGGAAATATGCCTGAACAAAAATACTTTGATTGAGACGTACTTCTGTTTCTCATCAATGGAAATGAGTCTGCACCAAAGTAGTTTGGGTCAGGTATACTTCTTATCACTCGCATATACGGGAAAAAAATCCTACACCAAAAAAATACTCTGGATCATGCTTCCTTCTGTTGCTCATCACTAGAAATGTGCTTCCATGAAACAGTTTGGGTCATGCGTACTTCTGTTGCTTATCAATGATATAATATCCCTGCACCAAACTAATGTGGGTCTGGCCCACTTCTGTCCTAAGTAGCACAGACAGTTTGGCTAACGTTAGGGCCAATACTGGCATCTTTGGCAACGTGTTGGGCCACATACAGCGCAATTAAGCCAACAGTAACTTGGCCAAAGTCATTTGGCCACAGCTGATTACTGACATATTGGCCTAACACGTGGGGAAGAGAAAGTAGCCAAATCCACCGTCGAATTTATTGCCCTGTGGGTTACCCATCTTGGCCCAACGCCTGGCCAACAGTTGGTCAAAACCATTAGGGCATAGCTAATTATTGACATGTTGGCCCAACATATGGGGAAGACAAAGGGGCCAAAGTGGGTGTCCAACTTTCAACTTTGTCCAATTTTGGCTATTGTCAACTTGAAAGGGCTAGCTGCGTGCGCGTCATGTGACTCATCCTGTTGTAGTTTGCTGCTACATAATTCCTTCATTTTCCCCCGTCATCTTACAACACTATTAGTTCAGTTAGAAAATATGTGCACGTGGAGACGTCATGGATATCTGCCCAATTGTTTTCCGCAACCGAGTACATTGTAGTAAGTCTTAGTTAAATAAGTAGCCCACACATTATTAAAGAAGAATTAAAATTCTATTTTAACATATTGTGGTACTGGTTTTTTAATACGAGCTAAAGCCAAATGGTTGCTTTGTTCAAACAAAGCATGCTTTGTTCTTCGTTTCCATCACGTTGATCATGGTTGCAATCATGATCAACATGTCGGAAACGAAGAAACATTTGGGATGGGTAAACCTCTGTTACAGTTTCACGGTGAGTCAAGTAATAAACAATATATTCATCAAAATTGGGCATTCGCTATGAGCGTCACGAGCGTCGGGCTCAAAATGGCTGTTGGTAGTACGAAAAGAAGAGCTGAAAGACTTGAATTTGTAGTTTAACAAGTGAGCGCTGCTGAGGAGAGACGTAAAACATCGGAAATTGTAAAACATAACTTGTTTCTTTCGGACAGCATGCCTCAAAGTTTTACACAGTCACTTGTAATATTTAACTTAAGTTTTATTTAGGCAGTGACTCCTTCCACGTCCACCGTGGCTCTTCCGTTCAAGTCTTGTGACTGATTTTTCGCGAGCTTTGGTGGCGGAGTTAACGTGCGACGGGACTATACACTTTTCCTGTCCAAACAACGAACGTTCCCGCTTATAAAGTTGAGCAAGAAACTGGACATGAGTGGTATATTATATTCCCGTCGAAACAACTATAAACACGAACATGACTAGTATTTTCACGTATAAAATTAATGAGCTAGAATCTGGTTGTAAATGGTCTGCATTCCTGTTCATATGACAAGATTATTAACACTAATAATTTATTGTGTATTTATTTGGACAGGACTTGTAGACCATTTACATTCGGTTTCTTGCTTAGTTTTAATTTAGACTTTTTTGCTTTAATTTTAGTTTTAAGAGTCACGTTCTTGTTTTTAGTGTTATTAATTTGTTTGGACAGGAATATAGACCATTCACGTCCAGTTTCTTGCTCACTAGTAAAAGCTGAAAGTTTTGTTGTTTGAACGGTAAAAGTGTATAGTCACGTTGCATGTTAAGCTACGCCCTCAAAGCTCGCGACCAATCAGCCACGAGACGTGAAAGGAAGTGAGCCACAGTGGATGTGGAAGAAGCCACTGCGTTTTATTTACGTATTGCGCTTGTTAACTTTTTTTTTTTTGTAATTCTACCTTTCTAAAAAAAAAAAAAAGGAACTGTATATAGCTAATTTCTATGAAAGGCTGGCTTTTTTTTGTTAGGCTGTCGTATTGATTTTTTTTGGGGGGGTGGGGGAAGGGGGGGGAAACAAGATTTCAATACAGTTTGAGCACGCACACAATTTTTTTTAGTACAGTTTTGGCCTTTAGCTGAAGGACAAGGTAACAACAACCGAATAAGTTTTGGCCAAGGTTTGAACGCTATTAACATTACGTAATCAGCAGTAATGGAGCCCATATTCCACGAAATTCGGAGCTGTGAAGGTACACAAATAAAAACATCAGAGTTCACTCAAACGAAACGAACTATAACTTCAACTTCAGTACCAGGGAACAAGGTTTGTTTTCAGTCATTGGTAATGTTAGAAAGTGAAAACAATTTTTGTGTATGTGCATCCATCGCATATAAGCATGAGTGTGTGAAGCATGCAAATGCTTACTGCTACGCTAGTAAGCAGTTTGATTTAAATGTGTTCGTTCGAATGAGCTCTAATCTGTTTTATTTGTGAACCTTCAGCTTAAAGCACAGCTTTACAGCATGACGGTTAGCAAAGAATGTGTGTTCATACGTTTATGTTAATTACTATAATTACATTACTCGTGAAAATAAGCAAAAGTTACATTTTCAGGCCTTATAAATCTTAAATTAAGGGGGGGGGGGGCGCCAGCTTCCATTTTTCGAAATCTGCATACTCAAAACACTATCCGTTTTTTTTTATCAGCTTCTGATACCGATACGTAACCGTGACTGTTGTTGCAACTGATAGAAGCTATAAGCTGGTTTAGAATTTGAAGGTGGGGTCGATTTTGGGTCGAATTTGGGTCAAAGTTGTAACGAAACGAAAAAGGAATGAATTAATCCATTTGTCTTTTTTTTTCCATTTCGTTACGACACAATTGTATCATCAGTACAAATTTGTTGTTTATCTCATTGCGGTACAGGACCGCAATTAAGGAGAGGGACATGGACACCTGCTGATTGGCCATCAAAGAGCAAAGACGTAGAATGCTCCTAGTACCAAAAAGCTCTTATCCTCAACAACATATTGTATGTTTTGGGGTTTTCGCATTATCTTAATTACGGCAAGGATCACACAAAAAAATGTTATAATATATTCACATGCATTTTTTTGTTTTGTTATTCTTCTTGTAATTGAAATAATGCAAAAAACCCAAAACGGTTAATAGTTCCTACCAAGGTATTTTTTTGTATTTATATTTTATTTTGAAGAATAAAACATGCTTGGGCCAACTTTAGGGATTCCAGACATAGCCCAAGTCAGGTCAACCATGTGGGCCAACACTAAAACCAAATAGGCGCCAACATTTGGGTCATGCTTGGGCCTATACTATTGGAGCTACTGTTGGGCCCACTGTTGGGTTCAGTGTTGGACCCACGCTTGGGCATGCTTGGGCCTACAGATAATAGCAACCTAGGGCCAAGACTTGACCATCCCTTGCAACACTTGGCCAGCGTGTGGTGTTAAGCTTGAGCCAACTTTGGGGATTCCAGACATAACCTAAGTGGGGCCAACCGTGTAGGCCAACCCTAAAAGCACATGGTGGCCAACACTTTCGCAAGACTTTGGCCAAACAGTTTTGTGCTCGTCCCGTTTTGATACCTGCATCAAAATACTTTAGGTCGGACAAATTTTTGTTAATTGCACAGTAAGAAAAGAATGCCAGCACCAATGGGAAGAACTAAAACAAGCAGAGAGGCAACATTTGTAAAGCCAAACCAACCAAAACGACCTGGACGTGTAAACTAATAAAACACAGTTGGAAGCTCACACAACAACAAAGCTTGATACTACAAATTTAGTCACAACGACAAGGCAAAACGAACACGTTACATCAGTTGTTAGCTTTTATCAGTCGATCCATTTACGGCAAACCACGAAACTTGTTGTTTGTCCACAGCCAGAAACGACAAGCTAATAAAGCGCATTAGGCCTAAGTACCCCATGCTTGCCGCTACATAAATTTGTCACAACAACTAAACTTCCCACCCCATTTTGTTCCCGGTTGCCTAGTAGCTCTCCGGCGATTCGCAAAGCTCCCGGGAAAACTAGCAAACGCGCGGCGCCACTTCAGGTTTTGATCCTAATGCGCTGATGCAAATGTAATGGGGGGAGGAATAAGCTGCGGTGCAACGAAGGCAGAACAAATGTTGCCCGTATCGTGGCCCATTGCTCGGTCGACAAACTCTCTGTAGACGTACCATCTCTTGACATAAAGCACAGGAATGCTTTCTAACGCTAATTGGGACATTGAAACGAAAGTGCAGAACACGCAGGAAAGGGCATGGAAGGGGCAACAGTTACAGAAGGAAGGGATGGTTTCTTGCAATTATTTGTCCTTCGTTAAAATTCACCGAAAGATGGAATAACAAGGGCACCACCTTGATATTTTTTCTCTCCATTAAAACGATTGTAGGAGTCCCATCTTAGTTACATGCATTATGATTTTATAGAGGAAACATTTTTTTCATGATGGACTCTACACATACATTAATTAAAAAACTATTGAAAACATTTGTTTTTTTAATTTTTAAGTTTAAAAAATAGGGTAACTGATTATGCCCTTTTTGGGAAGAACGGTTCAAAACATGTGGAGGAAATTGTGTCTGAAAACAATGCATAAAACTAACCATGAATCCCAATTCTTCCTCTACACCAACGCTAAGGAATTGGCAAGTAAAAAAGAACTTTAACTGATACCCACGCTGAAACACCGTCCATTGTTTGCATTACTGAAATCCATTACTCACCGAACTGCACCATCATATTCAACTCCTTGCCTAACAACGAGTATTATTAAGTGGACCGATCTCAGCGTAAGAAGGGAAGCGTATTGATTGAAGTCATTCCTCACTTAACTCGACACCAGTTACATGTAGTATAAGCCAGGCCAGCAGCTGGGAATCAGTTTGGTGTAATGTTCTTACCGATTCTTGCTCTTTTCTTTTGGGCTCCTACTATCGCAGTCCTGAAACTGACAATTACTCCCATCATCTCTTCCTGAAGATGCTTTCAGACCAGATCACCAATGCTCGTCCATCCGAACTCACTGTGAGTGATTTTAACTATCCTGAAATCAATAGTTCCCTGACAGCAGGTAATGCTTTTAACGACATGAAAGCTAACAACTTTGAGGTCTTCATTGACGGTCATTTCCTCACGCAGCATCTCCTTTTACCTACCAGGTACAGAAGCTGTCAGATCCCATCATTGCTCGAAGTTTTGAACACCAACCAGGATGTTGATGTCTCTTCTCTGGTAGATGGCTTCTCAGGAAATCTGGCCATGAAGTCATCACTTGGGACTCTCGCTGCTGTTCACACTCATGACGTGTGCCTCCCGTACGCAATATGCGTTGGCTGACTTCGTTCTCATTAATTACATCATTTGTAAAATAGACTGAGGCGAGGAATTCATCAATGTCTTTTGTGTTGAATCATAGGAAATTCTACGTGACTTCCTGAATGAGTTCAAATCTCCTCACTCACCATCTTCTAAAAAAAAGTATAACTGCCAGTGGCTTAACAGAAGACTTAAGAACCTGATTAATGTTAAACAGCGTAATGGTTGCTTACAAATCTCACACCACCAGCGAAAACTGGATTGCATACACAATAGCCGTAACAATGCTACTGATGAACTAAAATCTTCTAAAGCCAGTTTTAAAGGTGATTTGGCATGCAGGAACAAAACTAATTGGAAATTCTTTTTTCCCCCTATCTTTGCTCAAAAAGGAAAACCACGCCTAGGCCGTAGCTTCCGAGGGGGGGGGGGAGGGGCAGGGCAGGGGGTAATTCCCCTTCCAGATTTTAGAAGGGGACGTAAAAACGGTACTTGGATAACGTTAAAAACTGCGAATCCTTTATTCCCAAGAAAAGAAAATACTTTTTATTTTTATTATTTTGGAATATCTGTCTTTTACTAATACTATACTAGAGGTTTCAGTGGTTACAGAAATAAACTGAAACCACAAAATTTTCGTTTACATGAGATCATTTACGGATTAGTTTAAACGGCAAAAAACACAGTTACCGTGAAGGACGGTAAATGAGACACGCAGCGAAGCCCCACCGTAGTGCCATTGGGGCGTATATACGCATAACCATTTTCACACTGAAGGCTTGGTTTTATTTTTAGCTCCATCACCTCCCCACGATGAAAGCAACAGTAAAATTGCTGCTATTTTGGCTTACATTAAAAAATAACGCTGCTAAATGTACCGAACAAATGAATTCTGCGTTTATAACTCAGGAATAAAAAGGACAAAAACATTTACTTAAAACCAATCGTTCCCTGATTGTATGAGGGTCGACGTAAGGAATTAGACCTTTTTGAGTTGAAAAATTAGGATTTGTACTATTACACACAAGCCACAGAACTAAGCGAAATACTGAAATTGCCCCGAATTTGATATCATTCAGATAAATAAAATTATATAAAAACGACCGATCGTGGAGAATTCTTTGATGGACAGTGTGCTCTCCCGCCCCCCCCCCCCCCCCGATTATTCCTGAATCAATAAGCATGGAATCCAACTTCGGAGTTGGCCACACATCACATGTTGAAATATCCCCATCAGGCTAATCCGAATTATTTTGTAATTACGACCGTAGTAATTCTGGGCAGCCTACTAAAGTAAAATTTTACGGTGACTTTATAAAGAAAAAAGTAAAAATATAAAGCTGTATTTAGACTTGAATTAGCAACAACAAAAAAGATGACTCGGACAGTTACTGGAGCAATTATTTAAAAATTGCTTTCACGCTGTACTGATCGGTATCATACGTACTTACTTGATTGGCTTTAAATATTTTAAGCAATAACTTACATAAGGGCAATCAGATAAATACTGAAAAGCATAAACATTGTTGCTTTAATTTTCACCACGACGGATGGCTTGTGTACGGCTTGTGGCCATTTAGACTCCGGTAAAATAAAATACAAAATAAAAAAACCCATGCCAGATTATTCTGGGGAAGCTAGGACTAAGCAAATATCTTATTTCTCGTTGTGCGTTGGTGTCCTTTAAGTCAATGAAAGAGACTGAACTAGACGTGGTAAACAGCGTGCTGGAAGTCCTGGGTTCAAGTCCCATCTCGGGCCGTTTTTTTTTTCTCAGACTATTGCTTGTCACAAGGAGTCTTAATGCTGACTGACTGCTTTGTTAACAACCAGCCAGAAATGAATAATTTTTTGATTTACTTCACAAGAACAAAGCGCAAAAAACTCGTCAAAAGGCAGATGGTTGAGGCGTTCCTTTTTAATTTAATTTGTGTCTGTGTAATTGTTTCCTGCCGCATCAATCTAAATCAGAAACAAAACCCAGAAGGGTGAAAGAACCCCCAAGTTTTAGCCAATCAAAGTAGTGATATCTGAATAAAAATGGCTGCTACTAAGTTTTCTAGACAGTGTGCAAACCCTAACACATGTACAAACAACCGCCAAGCTATTCCCACAGACTACTAGATCAAAGGTTAAATGAATAAAAAAAAACCACTGCAGCAGTGGCGAAGTTTTTCATTGAACTTCTGAAGCAATAGACGGTGGGAATAGCTTAGTGGTTGTTCGTTGGCGGGGTGATATCACTTCTTAAACAATATAAAAAAGTAGAACACCACTAATTTTCCTACATAAACTAAAAATGTAGTTTTGAAATGCCGTATTTGCAGTGATAAATCTCGAAAGTAACCAGGTTTCGTTCTTAAAATGAAGCTTTATTAGAAAACGAAATGAATATAGTAATCAATTCGATACTAAAGTTGTGCCGACGCTGGGGGAGGGGGGGGGGATAGAGCGCATATAACCATTCGGTTTTACAAAACTAGATCAGTTGGCAGATTGTAAAATATTGTAAAGAGAGCAGTTCCATAGCTGCGGTAGAAGAAAATATGGGGGGGGTGGGCGGGGGGGGGGGGGGGGGACGTAAAATTGGCATCTTGCCCTCCCAGAAAAAAAAAATCCAAGTTACGGGCCTGCACGCCTAGAAAGCGTCTGAAAAACCAGAACAATGAAATCATTACTGATGACTTTGAAATTGCTACCATTTTTAACCATTATTTTTGTTCCGTCTTTTCTGACAGTATTAGCTCAAACATTGCTATCCTTCCCACATTGGCACAACCTCTACAAAGCATTTGTAATTGACAAAATTCATCCAGCTGTGCTGAAGAACTGTGCGACTGCCCTGGGAAAACCTCTGAAGATCATTTCCCATAAATATATCGACATTGAATAGATTCCGACTGATTGGAAAACTGATGTTTACACCCATCTTCAAGGGTGTGAAAGAAATCAACCGCAGAATTACAAAAAAATTAGCCTTATTTCACAGGTATCCAAGATTATGGAAAATATTCGACACAAAGGGATCTCTGTCCACCTTGAGACCTATCATCTTCTTCAAGAAAGACAACATGGTTTCGTTAGAACAGTTCTTAAGTCTTTCTGACCTGATTGAGGCGCATCATTACTAGTATGCTTACATTGACGGTTGGTATCCTTGTGACATCGTTCTTCTTGACATTAACAAAGCCTTTGATACACCCCCCCCCACTCCCCCCAATATCCTGCTCAAAAAATTAGCGGCTACGAAGATTAGGGGAAAAGCTTTATCGTTGGATACGAATTTTTCTCAATGGTCCTAGCCAGTGTGAGAGCAGAAATGAAGTACTTTCAGATTGCACACCCTTTACTTCACTAGCGATGTCCAACAGGGCACGGTGCTTGGACCACTACTTTATCGACGATCTCCCAGAACGTGATTTCTGACTAACATCCTTGGCTGATGACACAAAACTTTATCGTGCCATTTTTTCCCCAGCAATAGAACAAAATCACTCGGCATTATATTCACTAAAGACTTGAAGGAGGGAGACAACTGCATTACCGTTGTGTAGCATGCTAACTGCCCTTGGAATGATGAAGGTGCATTTTTTGTTCCATCAAACCAAAACCCTTCTTCTTTATAAGACCTTTGTACACCCCCATCTAAAGTACTGTGTTCAGGCATGGAGCCCTCTTGGCTTAAGGACCTGCACATCATTGAAACCCTTCAACACAGGGCAACTAAACTCGCCACTGGAATCAGATTCTAACGGTGTGAGGAACGACTACGTAAACTGCAACTTACCACCCTTACTGACGCGGAGGCAACCTTACCCAGGCTTACAAAATGGCCAAAGGGCTAACATATCCCTTATTCCAGTCCTTTTTCACACCGGCATGCGTGAACACTACCGTGGACATAGTTAGAAATTTAAAAAAAATGCTCCAGAACTGACAAAGGGAAATATTCCTTTGCTAGACAAGTTGTTCCAAACTGGAACGACCTTCTGAGCCGTGTGATTAATGTGGGATTAACCAGTGGAAAAGGAAGTACGAGAATTTTACACAAACTTAATTCATCTATCCCACTCCTTCCCAGTCTCTTAAGATTTTCTGTAAGCCGTGTATTTAGTTTTGATTTGATTTGGTAATTATAAACACTATATTAATTGAATAAAATTACTATCAGTTTGCTGTTTTGTTTATTATAACGAACTTTTAATGTAAGGTTAACTCTACTGTTGTTACTAAAACATAATAATATGTGATAACAATTCCGAACAAATACTTTTAAAATGATTCTAGATCCCTTGCATGCATTTAACGACATAGAAGAAATCTATTTAAAAACAGTCACCATTCCTGAACTACTAGACATGACGAAAACTTTACTGTGCTAAGATTAACCACAAGCATATACAGTTTCTGATGCTTGGAGTGTAGCTCCGCTATGATCACACTCCACTGTAATCTTTAGACCGTGGATCACGCGAAAACCACAAGGACTATCAACCTGTGGTGGGGTGAAGACACCCCCCCCCCCTATAGTTTCCATTCCCACCTCTGTATTATTTATTAGTCCGTGGTATACGGAGTCTTGCTGTGGAAACGCTGTGTATTGTTGTGCCCATGAAGTGTTTTGCTCTGTTGCCACACGTGTGTTAGCCTTTGATCATTGTTGTGTGTTCCCTGTTTTGATGGAGAGCAGCATCCATTTTTTTTGGCTTGTATTGGGCGAAGCGGCTTCTGTTTTGAAGCCGAGCCGTGGCCGATGTTTTCACAGGGGCTCGGCACAAAATATGAGTGCAGCGAGCCAAAAAAAAAATCACACAAAAAAAACACCACCATAACACACAATATACTAACAAGGGGGAAGACTAGCCTGAGAAAATGCGCATCAAATTTTTAAGTTTAAACAGAACCATTTCCGATATTTTTTGTTTGATTTCTTCGTTCCAGGCTTCTTAAAAGTTGCAGCTCGTTCTTATTCGAGTGGTATCGACACTTCATCCATACCTAATTTTTTCACAACAACATAAGCTCCCAAGCACACAATAGTAGGCTAAAAAAAAACGTCTGAACCAATGGAAGGTGTGCTGTCCAAATCATTGATTTCGTCAAAACAAACCATAATTTCGTTGTGACTTTATTTTCCGATTTTAACGTACTATACCGCGTTGGAATCCTTAGATCTTTAGCTTTCCAACCGTTCTATCGGTTTTATCCTAAACGTAAAAGCAAGAGTAGAAACGCGTTCGAATCAGTCAAAGGACATGGAAATTGTAATGTCGGACTACCGAAAAACCTTCGTTTCTCAAGGAACACATTTTTTTCTTGAGCGCCCAAGTACCAAAAAGACTTCGGTCTTTCACCAAGCATATCTCCGCCAATAATGGACCAAATTGACCACAATTTCCACCTCTTAACAGCCCTACACTCCAGCTTCGTTTCTGCGAAAACAGAATTGTAAAATTCCATCTAATTATTTATTTACAGCAGTTTAAAAAATGTCCCACACTGGGCCATAGCCCTGACAACTTCCGGTCACCATTATTAGAAAAATTATGTATATTTGTATTTATTTTTCGTTATTCTTTTCGGGCAAAAAGCCCCAAAACACTAGCTTAGTTGTGTTAATAGGAGGGGCTGCCTAAAGGTACTTAACCTCATATACATGTGGATACAGACATTTTAGTGTGATATTTTTTATTGTGGTTATCGGCCGCAAATGTTATGAAAAATGTCCATCTACATCAAACCTTATTATCGGCTGATAACTACAACTTATTTTAATGCGCTTTAGCATTTCACTAATCTAGTCCAGTTAATCATTTTATATTTAACCTTTTTCTTTTAATGTTTGCCCCCAGAACCCTACTAAAACTCCATGGATTCGATTTACGATTTTACCGGACACGAATCTTTACTGTAAATACTTCACTTAAAAATCTCCTTCCAAACTCCGACTGACCATACCGAATGCAAACAACTAGCTTTCCTTCAGTTAAATAGTATCCAAAAGATCTGTATACGACAACCCAATGTTTATTTTATGCTATACACTTCGCACGCGCACACACACACCTTCAATAGTTGCGATGCATAACATCGTAGTTTAAAAAGAAAGGCCAATTCACTTTGTTCATGAGTTAAAAAGAACATTTTGCCGGCCCCCAGCCAGGCCGGCTAAAAATGGTTTCTTTTGCTGTAAAAGTGCATTACCTGTCAATTTTAGCATTGTTGTCCCAATGATGCTGCTTGGTGCTTGAGAATTGAATAGCTGCCTCAGTTACCCTACCGCGCATGTGCGGCCCTCCCTATAAAGGATGCGTGCTTGGGAAGCTCGTCATCTCTTGGTCTCTCAATTGTGTCAAAAGGTGACTCGAGAGGGGAGGCAGGGTGGGCCTAAGGTAATGCACTTTTACAGCAAAAGAAACCATTTTTAGCCGGCCTGACTGGGGGCCGGCAAAATGTTTTTTCTTTATGCTGTGAAAAGTGCAGTACCTGTCAATTTTAGCATTGACAGGCCGATCTCGTCAAATTAGGTGGCGGGCACCTTTTAACCGAGTCCCTGGGGTGCTGAGGCTGCTGTCTCCCTGGATTTCTTCCCACATTTATTATTGCGGTTAATTTGGATGAGAAATCGAGTGAAAATTAGCAATGTTGTAATTACCTTTGATGGGAGAGCGATGGAGGCTTGACTTGGTTTAGTTTTCCCTTTTTCATGGTTTGACGTCTTGGGTGAACTGCAGGATGGGTTGAAACAAAAGAGGCTGCAGGGAGATTTGGAGTCGTTATTTCAGAATGGGTTCGATTGATAAGGCGTGGAAACACTTATGAGACTGGATTTCCTGAGTTTGGCCAAAATGGTTGTAGATTGACAACCTCTTTCTCCTTTTTTTTTTTTTTTTTGCATAGGGTTTTCGTGAATGAGGGGTAATTAAAGTGGCTGAAAGAATTTAACATTCGGTTAGGGAGCAAAACGATGTGAAGGAATTGAAAAGCCGAGATGATTATGAGAATCCAAAGGGTTATATGTTTTACTTTTTTTTTTGTTTTTAGGAAGGTTAGAAAGGGCGGATTGAGTTATTAGGAAGAGGGGTTGCGGAGACCGTAGTGGTACCCTTTGGCCTTCTTCCGACATGGAGAGCAAGGAATTTCATGGGTGGGCATTGTAGAAATTGGCGACACTTCAGGGTGTAGAGGCGCAAAATTGGTGTCGTTGTCAAATTGCCACAGTGAAAAGGATCTTAGGTCATGATCACGGGCCGTCGAGGAAATGCACTTCAATGCATCTAGGATTTCTCTATGTTGTTTGTCTTGGTTTATGTCCCTCGGATTTGTTGGAGGATCCGTGTCATCGAATGGCGGTTCCATCCACGTTAGTGGCTTGGAGGGAAGGACCGTAGGACTGATGCGAATGATGGGCCTGATGGTTGAATCACGCTCGGGTGACGGAAGGGACCAGGCGTTTTGTAAGCTAGCTTCCATGATTTGTCGGATGATAGTCGTGGTAAGGACCAGGGTATGAAGGATTCGGGTTTGGAGAGACCCTGGTGTTGTGGAGGAGGAGAGGATGTTCTTTTCTTCTTTAGGGCTAGTTGAAGAGTCAACAAGGTTATTTGTAGGAATTGATCGTTGTTGGTGGCCTGTAATTGGTCAATTTCCACTTTAAGGTCTTTGATTTGTTTTTGTTGTGAGGAGATACGCTTTTGCCAAGAGAGAAGAATGGGTTTTGCACGCATGCAGTTAATATCAAGCTGAATCAAGCTGAGATTCTTTTAGTTTGAGTTTGTGTTTGATTATCCTGAAGATCTCCTTCTGATTTAACTTAGAGGATTCGTCCGATTCGGAGGTGAATAGTGGGTATTCCGGGATTGAGTCTTGTGGCATATCCGAATGGCCAGGGAGTGCAGGGTCTCCGGTTTCAGAGGTGAGTGAGGACCGGGTGGAGCGAGGCGAGTCAAACCTTGGAGATGGAAAGATTGGGTCATCTTTGTTTGGTGAGCGCGGAGTAGCAGGTCACAGTATGTTCATTTGAAACGACGGGGATGTCCGGCTCTTGTGGGGGAGGACGGGTTGTCGGCGATCATGGTCGGGAACGGGTCTTCTTGATCCTCAGAAGCTTCAGTTGGGGGATTTTCTTGAGAATCTTGGGTTGTCACCACTGGAGAGTCCATAGAGATGGGTGAAGTCACCCAGGATTGCTGTGACATCGGTGTTGCTGATGCCGAGGAGGGTATAGAGTGACTTGGTGATGCGACGGTAGTGGTAGAGGAACGGGTTTCTTTGGAGAAGGAGACTTGAAATGAGTTTTGGAACTAGCCCAATTTGACCTTTGTTGTTTCCAGATGGAAGAGAAGTGCTGCAATGGGGAAATTATTTTCCAGTCTTCGTATGATATCTTGACACAAATGGGACCAGGGTTGTGGTAGAAATTACATAGTCTGTGTTCTTGGCACACAGAAGCGTGAGGGTCCTTTCTGTTTTGGTTCCGTAATCCTGGGCAATTACACGATCCCGGGTCTTGTATCAGGGGAAGTCTGCCACCGTAGGAGTCCTTGAGTGCAGGGCGGACAGGTTTGAGAGTTTTCACCATCTTTGGAGAGGTAGGATCGTAGAAAACCTGGAGCTTTCGAGTGCTAAGTAGTGTCAGAAAATTGCACAAAGCGACGCGGAAAGGCGGGAACGGAGAGAGCCTCGTGCTGGTGTACAGTGGAGCGTGATGTCATAGAAGACAGTGTGAGCGGTAGCGTGCGACATTGGCGCGGTTCCGTTGAGTGAGGCTGTCGGACACGCTGAAGAGGTCGCGATGTGTCGTGCGATGTCTTGAGGAGGCCGGCGGCTTTTTGGGGATGGATGGGTCTACCGGTGTCTGTTCGGTGTTCAAGGTTGAGGGGCCAGTTTGTTTTGTTGGACAGTCCTATGTCCGCATGGAAGCGTCGTACGAGGGAATGCAGGATTCGGTGCTGTGGGCTTCACTGGCAGTGGCGCTGTGTTCCTTTCAAGGTGATTTCGGTGTCAGGTCGAGAGGTGAACCGTTGGTTGAAAGGCCCGTATGAAATGAAGTGTCGCGGAGCTTCTGCTTGGCCTCCCGGAGCTGTGCCTTGGCGTGTCGTACATTTTCAGCAAGAACAGAGAGGGCGGGAGGAGACGGCGTGCGTTGACCGACTCGTAGCGGGGAGTCGTTGTCGTCATTGTTGGCGACAAGCACGACCCGTTTAACGCCGGGCGCGCAGTAGTCGTCGCGGACGAGGAGAGAGAGCAACATCTGAGGTGGGAGCAGTGACCGACAGGGCTGCAACTATTGACAGGAAATCCAAGTTCCAGGTGAGAGAACGAGATGACGTGAAGGGGACTCTGGAAGAAATAAATGTGCTTCGGGAGGGAAATGTTGCGTGATGGTTGACCGACAGGGCGAGCGTGTGCGTTTCAGGGTGATGGTTCAGAGTTGTGCGACATGTGCAAATGACTCTCCCGGCTTGCAGTGGAAGTAACCCAGGGTTGATGGGCATTGGGCAACGGCTTGTTGTCGGTGAAGCGGTCAACGACGGAGTCCACGAGGTGACATTGGACGACATGTATTCTGAGACGTGTTTTTTTTTTTGGGGGGGGGGGGGGGGCAATGATGAATTCGGGCCGACCACCAAAGGCCCTGTTGGGATTGTCTAGGTGTGTCTTACAACACCTACCAGGGCCATGGAGTAGTGTAGAATTGACGACGGTTGAGGGCAGTGTGTGTGTGTCGTACAGCATCGGCCGTGCGGTGGATGTCACGGCCGGGAGAGGTGAGCAGTACCTGGGGTAGGAGCGGTGAGCGACAGTGTAGTGTACATCGTAAGAGATGACCGGTAGAAAGGAATAACCAACGTCAGTCCGAAGCGTCGAATAGGAAAACGCAGAGATTCGATGGGCTGTTTGTGGAGTCCCGTCTTGTCAGGCTGCTCGATGATCATTGGAGAAGTGACAGTGTCTGACAGCATGGCGGCAAAACTGGTGGTGAAGAGCCTACCTATTTTGTTAGAGGTGGTGCGTTCCCTGCGAGATGATGTCCGCGAAGGGAAGGGTGGGAGATGTAGGACGGAAGTCGGTAGCGACTTCCTAGGGGCACAGCTCGGCAAACGGCGAAGCATCAGGCGTGGTATGTCTAGCTATTGCTGGGACCCGAAAGACGGGATGAGGGTCGCCCCGTCGGTGGGAGGCGTCGACGACTCGGGCCTTGCTGAATGGAGGTGTGCGACATACATCAGTAGCGTCTATGGTTTGCGGAGGACACGAACCAGTCTTGGAGCTCAATCCGTTCGGATGAGATGAGTCTTCTCGGAGATGCAGCTCGGATCCACAGTGCAGTGCAGTGCATAAGCGTGTCGTACGTCTTTGCCATGACCTGGAGGGCGAGGAGAGGCGGTGTCTGATGACCGACGTGTAGCAGAGAGTCGTCCTTGTCGGCATGTACGACCCGTGTAACTCCGGGCGCACAGTGGTCGACGTGGATGGGAGGGAAAACGGCATCCGAGGATGGTGAAATGACTACTTCGACCGGAGAAGAGGGAAGTGATTCGATTCAAAGCTGAAGACGGGTGCAGGTTGACGACATGTAGGACACGTTCACAGGCGGAAGAGCAGTGGTCGTCGGGGGCCGTAAGGTCGCTTGAAGTGGGTATCCATCCCCGTAGAAAGAGACAGTGACGACAGCTAAAGTGGGGGCGAAGTACCGTGGGAGAAGGCCGAAAGGAAACCAGGGAGCAGCGAGCTGTCGAGGCTGACAGCTTGAGACAAAGACATGACGAGCTTCCCAAGCACGCATCCTTTATAGGGAGGGCCGCGCATGCGCGGTAGGGTGACTAAGTCAGCTATTCAATTCTCAAGCACCAAGCAGCATCATTGGGACAACAATGCTAAAATTGACAGGTACTGCACTTTTCACAGCATAAAGAAACTCAATTTGCACCTTCTTTACACAGGCCTCGTTCCTTCAAAGTTCTCCCATGCAGTCCCTTTGTAAACCCGACTTCTCCCACTTCCATTGTTTTCTCGGTCCTCAGCCAATGAGGAGGGCGCAGCTATCCTCGACGTCCGCGCTTTGGTCGCCAGAATCCCCCTCTCCAGCATAAAAAGCCCAGTAGGTCTCAGTCCTTAGCACAGCTCACAGATCTCAAGCTAGAAGGGTCACGCCGGTCGGGAGTGGAGATGTCACAGTCCGAATGTTGCCATGCCGGGCAATTGTTAGTGGCTCGTATGTTACTTGTTTAGCTTTTGAAATTTTAACTTTAGGACCCCCATTCTAAATTTATAGTTTAAAACTTAACTAACTTCTAGTTTGAGAATAATTTATGGCTGGCTAAGCCATCGGCATTTCTGGCCCCCTGCCTTCCATAACGTCAGAGTAGTTCTCTTCCAAAAAACCAACTTTCTTGTTTATTTTAAAACGTTAATCTAAACAAAATGACGATTCGATCTTCGTGGACTCGTAGAAACAAAACTGTAGACGGTTTGATCATGCATGAAACATAACTGTTGGAATAATTGTAACTTGTGGACGCGGTGCAATTAGCGGGTAAACCTTGAGAGGAGCCCAAGAACTTCTTTTTCTAAACGAAAATTTAAGTTTTTTTTAAGAACATAAATCGTTGTTCTTGGATTGAAATTGAATTACTAAAATGTAACTTCTGACTTGTTACTTTTCAAACTTGTTAAATCTATTCTAGTTAACTTAAAATGTAAACTTGTATTTTCATTTGTCAACTGCATTTATTAAAACCAGGAGTTTTAAACTTCAGTTTCGTTCCCTAGTGGATTATTTGTTTTGAGTGTTAAAATAATATGTAGCCCTTTTTATTTTTAAAACTCCCGTTAAAACATTTAACTAATTTCCACCATTGGCAGCGCAAACCAGATAGTATTAAGGTTAGTCCTATAGTTTAGGACACCGACGCTTCATTCCCCATGCCGGGACTGTAGCCCACACTGTGCTTTATTCACGTAAAAAGTCGTAATAAACACCAGCAACTTGATACTAAGAGTCATCGTCAACCAAAAATGTCGGGGGCGTTACAAGCACCTCAGCCGTCGTAGCGTCCGCCGTTACAAAATGCGCATAATACAACATCTTCTCAATTCGCCATCATTGTTATCCCACAGTGCTTAGCGCGCATCATACTGTTTGGTCACGGTTTCAAGAAGTTGCCTCACGCTGACTGGTTGTAAAGCATAAATTGTGGGACAACAGTACAACTTTATTCAATAATGCACGTGGCTATTTTATAAAAAGTTTCTGAATAAACACGTTGGCCGGATTTACTTAAAGCGTTTTGTTGGAATATCTAGTCACACGCTAGTGTGTCGCCGCCAAGTAACAGTAGATCATCTCATTGTAGACATCCGATTATTAAAAATTGATTGTTAATGATAAAAAGGCTAGCAGACCTTGCAGTGCTGGAAACACCGGTTCTCGTCAGATCCCCGAAGTTAAGCAGCAGTGGGCTGGATTGATACTTGGGTGGGTGACCGCCTGGGAATCTGGCTGTTGCAGACAATAGGGCCTTAGGGCTTCGGGCAGATGACCAGGAGTGGTTAACGCTCGTTAAACCCTTTGGCTAGCAGACATGTGTCTGTTAACTGTAAGCAACTGAAAGCATATTTTGGCATGTTGAGGATAAATCCCAATGCGACAGAAATATTTCAAATTGTGGAAATTGTAAGGGGAAGGGTCAGAGATTAAGAAAACCTAAATTTTAAGGATGAGTGTCCACCAATCATAGAGAAAAAGATGCATCAATAACGTTGTTTTTATGTTACTGTCTAGCTAGCTAGCTGGTTAGCTAATAAGATTTTTCCCATGTTAAATCCCATAGACTTTTTGCTCATGGCTAGCGCAAAATTGAGAAGGCCTACGTACCAGAACTTTTGCACACGGATGTATGGTGATCTGAGGATGATCCTTTTGTTGGTTTGGGGTTGTAGGGGTCAGGAAAAATGCGTGGGAGGGTTTTGAAATTCGCCATCGGCGAATTTAAATGTCATTTCTTTTCCAAGTTGCAACCAAAGATTTTAAGCAACAATGGCTTAAACAATCAAGACTGGTCATAAGATTTATTGTAAAAGCCTGGACGAACTAAATATTGAACTGTAACGAAGGACAAAAAGAAACATTAGCGTTGCCGTGGATTGAGTAAAAATAAAGGGATGCATGTGAGACGATGGTTACGCAACAATACGAGCATACAAGAGCTAATGGGGTTTTTGTTAATAACCCAAAAATAAAATGCGTCGCGTTCTGCTGTCTTAGTAACAGCGACCTTCGGGGGTTTCTGCATGGCTAAGGGAACGAAATCTTGAAAAATTAAGGGGAAGGTGCAGGGATAAACAAAACAACTGAAGGGGATGCGCTGATTGAGCGAGCGAAGCGAAAGCAAGTAGCAATCTTCTCGCTTTATTTAAGTTTCGAACTATTAGTCGGTGCGATTAACTTGGCTAATAGGATTGACCTGGCGGCCTTTCCCTGGTTGAATGATAACACTACCTTCAAAGGCCGACCGTTTTTGGAAACTTGACCGGTTTTTGTACCAGTTTTGGTTTTGGGTGGATGTAGATAACCTGCCAGCTCAAGGCAACTTCTTGAGCCCGCGATTAAACACTGTGATGCGCGCTAAGAATTGTGGAATAACAATGATGGCGAAATGAGAAGGTGTTGTATTATGCGCATTTCGATGTCCTTTGAGTGATTCGAATGCGTTTCTACTCTTGCTTTTACGTTTAGGATAAAGTGGATAGAGCGGTTGGAAAGCTAAAGATCTAAGGATTCCAACGATGTATAGTACGTTAAAATCGGAAAATAAAGTCACAACGAAATTATGGTTTGTTCTGACGAAATCAAGGTTTTGGACAGCACCCCTTCCATTGGTTCAGACGTTTTTTAGCTTACTCTTGTGGGTAAGCTTGTTGTGAAAAAATTGTTGTGAAACTTGTTGTGAAAAAATTAGGTAGGGATGAAGTGTCGATACCACTCGAATAAGAAGGAGCTGCAGCTTTTAAGAAGCCTGGAACAAAAGAAATCGAACGAAAAATATAGGAAATGGGTCTGTTTAAACTCGAAAATTCGATGCGCATTTTCGCAGGCTAGTCTTCCCCCTTGTTAGTATATTGTGTTGTAGTGGTGTTTTTTTTGTGTGATTTTTTTGTTGTTGTTACGCGCTCTACTCGTATTTTGTGCCGAGCTCTTTTGGATATAATTGCTACGAAAAGATGGTTGAGATGAAAGTTGTTTGAAATAACGGAATCTAAAATGTTAGTCCTAAACCTTTTTTTCCATATCTAATATAGGTTTGAAAGAAAATGGTCATTTTGGGCAACTTTTGCCATATTGGAAATTTTCAGCCATATTTGGCTCGTTTAAAGTATCTAGATATCTAAGTTTGCCAAATTACAACTTTCAATTGCTGTTGCGTCGTTTCTAATTCAGGTGGATGTGTCCAATTTGATTTATTCGAAAGGTGGGAATATCTTCTTTGTATTAAGGGTCATTTAAAGTGTCTACGTTATTAGGGACCGAGTTATGCTCGTTTTACTAGAGGCTGGTATTGTTCTATTTTTTTGTTCACTTATAACTTTGAACTATTGTTGTGACGTTTCTAATTTAGGTGGATAACTCCAATTAGGTTCATTAAACGATGGGAATGTCTTCTTTTCTACAAGGGTAATTGAAAGGATCTACCACTGTTAGGATAAAAATATAGCCTATAAAAGTGCACATGTAAAACAATAAAACACGACGTTTCGGGGATAATTTGCACCCCGTTATCAAGTGTGGATATCCGCTCAAAGGCTTCGTACACAAATAAAAGAACACAAAATCATGTAATGGCAGACACATCTTAAAAAATAAAAATTTTAAAAAGTTTAAAAACCAAGAACCTATGTACTGCTGGCCGAAACAGCAAATACAGTAGGGAGACCAGCAAGACGACCTCTTCCCTGCGAGTGCAGGTAAGAAGTGAAGC
>JAHWFP010269881.1:0-46509 GCA_023313725.1 Lithobius niger | reverse complement strand
CGGGGGGGGGGGGGGGGGGGGCTTACTTCAAATTTCGAACTGGGATAGCCCTAACTGTATTATTATGGCAACGTAATAAGAGGTCGTCTTGCTGGTCTCCCTACTGTATTTGCTGTTTCGGCCAGCAATACATAGGTTCTTGGTTTTTAAACTTTTTTAAATTTTTATTTTTTAAGATGTGTCTGCCATAACATGATTTTGTGTTCTTTTATTTGTGTACGAAGCCTTTGAGCGGATATCCACACTTGATAACGGGGTGCAAATTATCCCCGAAACGTCGTGTTTTATTGTTTTACACGTGCACTTTTATAGGCTATATTTTTATCAAAAACTATTCCGGTGCTGGTATTACTTCATACCACTGTTAGGGACCGGGCTACGTACGTTTTACTTGGTGCTTGTAATACACCCACCGTTCAATTTTTCATTTATTTTCATCTTTCAACTGTCGTTGTGGGGTTTCTAATTTAGGAGTTTTCTTCAATTAGGTTCATACGAAAGGTGGGAATGTCTTCTTTTTATCAAGGGTACTTAAAAGGGTTAATCTTTGGTAGGGACTGAGCTACGCTCTTTTTACTAGGAGCTGGTATTATAGTCACCGTTCGAGTTTTCGCTCATTTTCGCCTGCTATTCTGACGTTTCTAAGTTAGATGGATGACTCCAATTAGATTCATTCGAAAGAAGGCATTCCCACCTTTCGAATGAACCTAATTGGAGTCATCCACCTAAATTACAAACGTCGGAATAGCAGTTTAAAGTTGAAAATAAGCGAAAAATCTAACGGTGACTGCAATACTAGCTCCTAGTAAAAAGAGCGTCGCTCGGTCTCTAACAATGATAAGCCCTTTTATTTACCCTTGATGCAAAGAAGACAATTCCACCTTAAGAACAAATCTAATTGGAGTCGTCCACCTAAATTAGAACCTCGGAATAGCAGCTGAAAGTTGAAAATTAGCAAAAAAATCGAACGGTGACTGTGATACCAGCCTCTAGCAAAAAGGGTGTAGCTCGGTCCCTACCAACGATTGATCCTTTTAATTACCATTGATGCAAAGAAGATATTCCCTTCTTTCGAATGAACCTAATTGGAGTCATTCACCTAAATTAGAAACGTCGGAATCACTGTTGAAAGATGAAAATGAGCAAAAAAATCAAACGGTGACTGTGATATCAGCCCCTAGCAAAAAAAAAGCGTATCTCGATCCCTACCAACGATTGATCCTTTTAATTACCATTGATGCAAAGAAGACATTCCCACCTTTCGAATGAACCTAATTGAAGTCATCCACCTAAATTAGAAACGTCGGAATAGCAGTTGAATGTTGAAAATGAGCAAAAAATGTAACAGTGACTGTGATACCAGCCCCTAGTAAAATGGACATAGCTCGGTCTCTAACAATGGTATACCCTTTTAATTACACTTGACACATAGAAGACATTCCAACCTTTCGAATGAACCTAATTGAAATCATCCAACTGAATTAGAACTATACAACATTCGTTGAAAGTTGTTAGTTGCAAATTGATACATCTATGGGCTTTAAATAGGCCTAAATGGCCGTTTTTTTCAAAAACCGTAGGAGATATGAAAAAAAGCAATGGGACAGACATTATAGAGTACATTATTGCAAACAACTTTTATCTGAACCGTTTTTTGGTAGCAATAACGGTTTTCAAATAACAGGCCAAAAATGGTGAAAAGTTAGTAAAATTTGACCTTTTGACCCTAATTTGACCCCTTAAGCTGCTGCGTATACAAGGTTATCATACTACAATTTGTTAAGTAATACAGGATGTATTATGTGGTTATGGTAATATTTTGCCACCTAGAGTGGTACCGATAAAGTGTTTGAACCATGAACTATTTGGGTAAAATTTCTATCCACCTAAAACCAAAACTGGTAAGAGAAGCCACCAAGTTTACAAAAAGGGTCGGCCTTTCAAAGTAGTGGTATCATTCAACCAGGGAAAGGCCGTCAAGGTTAATCCTATTAGCCAAGTTAATCGCACCTACTAATAGTCGAAGGTTAAATGAAAACTAGAAGATTCCTACTAGCAATCTTCAAGTTTTCATTTAATGTCCAAAGTATTATTCGGTGCGATTAACTTGGCTAGTAGGATTAACCTTGGCGGCCTTTCCCAGGTTGAATGATATCACTACTTTGAAAGGCTGACCCTTTTTGTAAACCTGGCGGCTTCTCTTACCAGTTTTGGTTTTGGGTGGATATCACAACTTTCATAGGCCTGTGAATGTACAAAAAATCCCACGGTGTAATTGTCACCCCTACCTTTTTTGTATGGAGGTATTTTATTGTATGAATGTTCTCATTCATAATTTTCACATTTGCTATTGTCATTCCAAATACATTAATAACAAGCGTAACAGTGTGATAATTGCAAGGACCTAATCAATTCCTATGGAATAAAAGATACCCTGTGTCTTATTGAACCAGTAATGAGAAATTTTTTCGGGTCGTGGGGCAGATAATTCATTTTGAATTCGCGTACCGCCAAAAAAAAAAAAAACCGATTTGGATTTGGTGGGGAAAAAAACGACCAAACCTTTGCAATAAAAGATACTCCGTCTGTTCGTGAACCACCTATTTGCAACAACAATGAATTCTGACAATTAGGTACTGAAACGATAAGCGTGTAACACTTAAGCATGTTATAATCTACTGTTGGATGACATTACAAACAATAGTTACAACAATACTTTTGCACTTACGAGCCACTTCAGGACCACGTGCTTCTAGCTGCAACCCCCATTTTAGAAAAAGGCACTTCCCCATGACGCTTTACCTGTCTGCCGAAATTTAGATCTGGCAACTTTCCCTAATGAGCTGTAGACGTGTCGTTATACCCTATGAGAATTAACATGGGAGCCTGCGGACTAGTTACTAGTTACTAGTTACTAGTCACCAGTAACACAAATCAACGTTATTGAGGACACTTTCTCTCCATGAAGGACACGTTCCCACATTTTCGTGTTGAGTTTTTCTTTGTTACTGGACCCAAGACACCTGATTCAAACGATTTGCAAAGATTTCTACCGCATGGGGAATTTACACCAGTATGCTGAAATCACGTATAAGATGGTTTCAGTTAAAAGACTGCTAGTGAGCTGCCATCTGACAACAATTACACTCTAACAATTAAGCTACAACAATAAAACGTCTACTTGGCGGCTACACACTAGCGTGTGTCTAGATTTGTTTCTTTAGCGAATGTTACTTTTGTTTGCTGTTATATAGTTAGTTGCGATTTTGCTTGCTCTTTTTCTTTCTGATTTCGTGGATGTAATTTGTCATTTTTGTCACTTTATTTACTGTTTCTATGATTCACATACGTTTTGGTAATAAAAACAAGATGCACTAACACTGCATTAGTAATTCGACGTGTCGTATGGTAGAATAAAAAAAAATCTCTAATTGACGTATGAAGTTGGAATGGCAGACATACCAACAGGACACTACTAAAAAAACTGAATGCGTGGTGTACTGAAAAACATCTACTATATTGCACATTATATTAAAAAAAATTGTCTCGTAACTTTTGCTACTACGATAAGGCAAATGAGCCAGAATCTTGTGTGCGACGATGCAATCACTGACCAGATAAGTTTTCATCGGACGCTGATATTGGTTTTCTTAAAAAAAAAAAAAAACTGAAAGCTTCGTTGATTTACCGTTTCCCGTTCCCGTTGTTCTTGTTTATCAGACTTTTTTTGCTCACTCGTTCAATAGGAAACAACACCACAAATTCGCGTAATAAAATAATGTAATATATCGTACCCGAAAACTTGTTTACCAGCGTTTTATAATTATCTTTATTATTATTTGTAATTTTAAATTTGTGGGTAAAACTAATGTCGAACCAATAAAACTGAATTGAGTCTTCCTGTTACGGATTTTTTTTTTTTAAATCTGAAAGTCAGAGGCCATTAGGAATAACCCGCCCTTCCCTCCCTCTGGCCAGTCCGCCAATGTGAAAACAGGACATCATTCGCTTTGCTCACTCGTTCAATAGGAAACAACACCACAAATTCGCGTAATAAAATACTGTAATATATCGCACCCGAAAACTTGTTTACTAGTGTTTTATAATTATCTTTATTATTATTATTTGTAATTTTAAATCTGTGGGTAAAACTAATGTCGAACCAATAAAACTTACGAGAGTCTTCCTGTTATGGATTTTAAAAAAATCTGAAAGTCAAAGGCCATTAGGAATATCCCGCCCTTCCCACCATCTGGCCAGTCCGCCACTGTGAAAACAGGTCATCATTAGCTTTGCTCACTCGTTCAATAGGAAACAACACCACAAATACGCGTAATAAAATACTGTAATATATCGCACCGAAAAGCAGCGATGATAGCGCAATAACTAACAGCAAAAGTCTATGCGCGCATCGCATGCATTGTACCGTCCAGATTCAATCGTAGAAATTCGGTGTACCACCCTGATCACCGCAAAGGTAAGTGACGACTCACTTTGTATTGTTCTGCGCGATAAAAGAGGAGCCATCTCGACGTACACGTTAGCCTCTAACCGACCGCAATGTTAAAGAGCTGACTTGCCGAAATGCGCAGTTACACGTCGCAATTTTTCGTATGATCGGCGTTGAGCGCACACCTTTACGCTGAGGCAGGGCTGACGTCAGCCACTGATCGTGTACTATCGGGTGACGGTTTATCGCAGAATGACCTTCTTAGAGGTTAGCGAAGTATTTTACTCAATATCTTAATTTTTAGAGCATAATACGCTTTGAGCTTCTACACTGCAACTCTCCCACCACTAGACTAAGTTCCTCGGATCATAATTGCACAAATGTGTCTGGTTTTTGAGGAGATGTCGCTGACGTAAATCGCGTCCCCCGTTTTTTGCCACAACCGCATTAATTCGACGTGTGACACGTCGAATTAAAAAGTGAAATGGATATTGGCTCGGATCGTATGAAAAATGATTGTTTAATGATTCGAATCGAACACGAATTAAAAAATTGGACAAAAAAAATGCTTTCTCACTACACTTTTGACCCTGGTGGGCCCCAGTTACTGAATCCGCATAGGGCCCCAAATTGTCTTGAGCCGGTCCTGATGGGGGAATAGAGGGGTTCGTCATGAGGAGAGTAGGGCGAAACCAAAATTTGCCTCTCTGATGTTGAGGATCCTGGAGAGTTCTTCGTCGGTTGAGATGTGAGATGGGTTTTCTTGCTTCTTCTTTGATTGATGATTTCGTCGGCACAGTTGGTAGCTCGAGGTGTTGACCACGGGAAACGACTGCAATGTTCCATTGAAAGATGAAAGATGATCAAAGTATGAGTCGGAAAAATTCTTTTGTTGTGTGATGATCATTGAGAGATGAAGACGAATGTCAAAACTTGAGAGAAAATAGTATTTTTTTTTGGTTTGGGTCTCGATGAATTGTCGAGGAGACAAGACCGCACTCTTTCCTTCAACAGTGGCTATTGACACGTTCTTCTAGCATTTTGAAGAGGGGTCAGGGGTGCCGTAGGCAAGTTGGTTCGGTGACCTTTGTCAATGGTTGGGGTTAAGATTCTAGAATGGAAAATGAACGAAGAGAGGTTGGTATTGTACACACTGCGGACCTGAAGCAATGTGGTGGTGATTCCATGCAAAGGAAGATGAGGTGCGACGAAAAAGTTCATTGAAAGTGGTGTTGGAGGGTGCTTGTGAACCAGGTGTCAGATCTTGAGGTGGTGATTCCATTAAGAGATGAACGGGGTTAAGATTTGCCTGGATGGAACAAATCATATGGATCCTCGACGACGTGAAGTGTGATTGTGCTGAGGTGAAGAGGAGTTTTCAATTACTTGTGTACGCAGAATCCATAAGTGTAGCCCTTAGCTTTAGAGCGACAACTTAAACAGGGTAATTCCCAAGTCCTTGTCTGAGTACAAGGAAAAAGGTCTGGGTGAAGATGCTTGAATTCGACCTCGCTGTCAAATTGCCACATGGAATGGCTGACGAATGTAGGTTATACTTTCTGCCATCGCTTTAGCCCAGTCTGCCAGGATACTGTGAGCTTTGGGTGATCAGCTGATCGTGAATTGGACGCCTTGACTGTTGTTAAAGAAGTTTAGGCACGAGGTTGATCCCATGGAATGTTCGTTGGTTTGTGCGAAGAACTTGGTTTGGTGATTGGTTGACTGGTGTCGATCGCAGGAAGAAACTGTCTTGGGTCATTCATTTTTTTCCGCTGAGTCGGCTTCCTTGGGTTGGTCCTCAACGATGGGTTGGTCCTCAACGATGGGCGGTATTTCGGCTTCCTGGATGCGGAAAGCTGAAGATGAGGAATTCTCCAAACGTTCAAGGAAGACTTGTTTGGAGGAGAGAGGATTTTCGCTTTCTTGGAAGCAAGGCAAGGTTAAGCTTCAATTTTGTCGCCTCTTGGAGGAGTAGAGTATTTTCATTCCGGAGTCTTTGAATTTCTAATTCGTTATCAGTTGTTTTAGACAGCAATGTCGAAATGAACGTGTTGATGGGTTCAAGATTCAATTTGAGTTAAGCCACTTTGGATTTCGATAGGTGGAGGTCTTTACCATTATAAGGTTTGTCGTAAAACCTTACAAGTTGTTGAAGGATAATGGTTTGGCTGGGGATGGTGTTGTGGCCTAGTCCAGGCCAAAAGGGGACGAAAGGGCGGTGTTGATCGACGTGTTGTCGTCCTTGGCAACCAACGACTTCAGTTGGGGTGACAGCGGAGAGATTTGCAAAGTGACGTTAGCAGTTACTGCATCCGAGAGAACGATTGCGGGGGCCGAAGGAAGAACAGACAAAGAACGAGTTTCAATTTCCATAATATCTGTTGATTCCACAGCTTCCGTTGACTGCACAGTGGTTGGAAGAGTGGCATCAGATTCAGTAGCAAGGATGGAAATCACAATGTTTGGGAGAGAGGGCCCTTGTGGAGTTGATAATGAAGATGAAATCGGTTTGGATGAAACCGTTAAAAGTGACGACACCGACGAAAACGAAGTTGCTGTTGACGGCAGACGGTAGATAGGCAATGAAGGGTGAGCTGGATGGAGTCAGGAGTGGGGTTTTCGGAATCCGTTTTTTTTGGGTGGAGATGATGCGCGAGCTTCCTTTTCAAGTCTTGCAAGCTTCTCTCTTTTCTTTCATCCTGCGCTTGTCTTTTGTTTGATTTTACCTGCATTTTCACGATGTCCTTCCAAACTTTGGGTAGAATGGTGACATACGCGGCGCAAGGGTTACGATAGTAGTCGTATGCTCTATGATTTGACACACCTTGCGTGGGTCCAATTTTTTCGCACCGAAAATTATGCCAGCGCATCTGCATGATTGAATGTCCGCAGTTGGTGTTGAAAGGTTCCCAGAGAGTTCAGCGTGTGTTTCTGACGATTTCTGGGACGAACCACCTCTGGCACTCATAGTGAGTGTTGTGGCGAAGCAAATTGAAACGACGTAACTAATTTGCAAGTGGAGAAAGAAAAACAGCCCAACGGCACGAAAAAGGACCACGTTTTCTCGTAGGATGTCGCCACGGTTCAGGGTGGCATTGAACACGTGGAGACTGTGGGAAGAGCATAGGCGGCTGAATGACCGGCTATCAGGCTTGAAGGGGGCAGAGCGGTGGTACGGTCCCTCCACGGGCCTCCGAGCAGAAAGGACTAATAGTCAAGCGAAACAGCCACACCTACGTCTGAACCGAAGTCCGTGTTCGGATCGATGAGCAAGGTAGAATTGGATAACTTACAGGTTGGAAAGTCGTAAGTTGTATCAAGGAAAAGATGAATGCGTAAGAGGAACTTTATTAATGGTTATTGGGGGCTCGGCCTCTCTCTCCAGCTTGGCACGGCATGGATTCTCTCCCTAAATCTCACTCAGGATTTACTGGATAGCAGTAGGTTAGGATTAAAGTTCAAATGATGGTAGAGTCCCGAAAACACACATCACTGTAAGAGTGCTTGATGGACTGAGAGTTCAAGCCATTAGGGACTACGCATAGCTACCTTTGTTTTCAGGAATTCTTTGCTGTCTTACAATTAGGCCTGAACAATAGCGGCCATCAGAACTACATGTCATGTAAAGGGTGACGCTTCTTGGCAAAAAAAAAAAGAGTCTCTAAAAAGATATCTGCGGAGGGATTTAGAGGGAGAATTTTAAGGCTAAGGAGACTGCCGGTACAATAGGGTGTGCTTAGGTTTGAATGTACAAATGCTTACACAAGAAGGAGTTCGCCTAACAAACAACGATACAATTAGGTGGAGATCAGCTTTAACAATGTTATGATGTTCTTAGATAGTCGTTTCGGCCGAAGGCTTAACATTGTTTAGCATCAAGGACTGTACCTATATGTCAACAATACCGTTGTGTACATTGTTGGCGAGCGGGGCTTAATTAAATAATTAAGAGTGGTCAAGCTTATAAAATGTTACACGTAAATCGTAAGGGGAAATTTAAGAGTGGGGAATTAAAGGACCAGCAGGGAATTTCCCACAAAGCCCCCCATTTCCCTTACAGTGGAATAAGGCAGTGACCACGTCATAAAAATTAATTAAAACTTCGTTAGCCAGAGAGGAGGAATTTGTCATGCAACATTTAAGAAGTTACAGAAAACGTTAATCTTCTTAACTCTAAAGTAGTAATAATAGTAGTAGTAGTATAATGTTTATTTATAAGACTTAAGAGCATGCTTAAAAACAGCACATAATAGTACAGTAAAGTAAATTTAGCTCAACAGCAAATTTAAAGATACTCCTATGGTTAGGTTAACTAAACTCATTACGTATTCTAGCAAGTTTTGGAGATATTAATTACAAAAGGGGACAAATTCAGTTGTGACAAAAAGAGTTGTAACCTAGCAATATTTACTGGCCGAGTGAGTAAATCTGCCACCAAATCAGTGCCAGGGATATACACCAACTGTAGTACTCCCTTATCTATTAAGGAGCGTAGAAACCAAACCTTTCGAGCGTAATGTTTGGTTCGCGTGCTCGAAGAGAGGCTATTAACCATAGCGATGGCAGATTGGCTATCAGAAAATAGTTTGTATGGGTCCGTCGTTAGGCCAGGTAGTCGAAATTCAGATAAAATACCTTTCAACCACTGCAGATCTTTGGCGCACTCAGTGAGTGCCATTAACTCAGACTCAGCACTCCTGAGTGCAACCATTTTATGTTTGGTGGTTCGCCAGACAATTAGGCAGCCCCCCGCCTTCACGACATAACCAGAAAAACCTTTTGCATCGTGGGTGACACTCCAAGTCGCGTCCGATAGGCCAACGGGATCGTCGATGATGGCAAAAGGAAAACGCAAACGATAGTGCATTGTGGTACGTAAATAGCGAACAATACGCCGTGCGGCGGTCCAATGAATCTGCATCGGGTTGTGGTTATATCGTGAAGGGGTGATAACCGCATAACTAATGTCGGGACAAGAACCAAAGGCTAAAAACAAAAGAAAGCCAATAAGTGATTGAAACAGTTTACGATCAGCGGGAGGCGAGTAGATACAATGATCAAGATTCTGCGTAGCTAAACATGGGGTGTCTACACCCTTACAATCGGTCATGTGAAACGTATCTAAAATCTTACGAATGTAGCCAACCTGCGAGAGATATATGGCATCTGAGTGGAATTCCAGTAACAAACCAATGTACAAGCTATTCATGTTTTCGACTATCGTAAGATGGATATTAATAGCAGAGAAAGCCTAGTCTATAAGGTCATCGGGCCCACACGCACACAAATCGTCAACATGGGCCCCGATCAAGACCAGCTCGTGTCCGACATGTTTAAAGAAGACACAAGGGTCCTACTGGCTCTGAGTGAAGCCACACTGCTCTATAACCGAACGCAACTTCAAATGCCACAATCTTCCAGATTGGCGCAGCCCGTACAGTGATTTATTTCATTTACAAACCAGAGAGGATCCCCTGGCGTTCCGATAGAAACCAGGTGGCACGCGCAAATAAATGCAGTGGTCAATTTCACCATAAAGATAGGCGGACCGTATGTCTCCTGTTCTTATCTTGTGCTGCCGTTGGGCCGCAACAGCAAGTAGGAGGCGGAAGGAAGCACTACGAATAACGGGGGATGAAATCTCTCCAAAATTGGCCGAAATTGGCAGAGCCGCTACATGCAACTAGTCTAGCCTTAAGTTTCTGGAGAGAGCAATCCTTATTATACTTGCTGGCGAAAACCCACTTAGAGGACATAACCTTTTTAACATCAGGAGGTCTCTCCACCAAATCCCAAACATGCATGTCCTCAAGAACCTGAATTTCAGCTTCCATAGCAAGTTTCCACAGCTTGGCGTCGGGGTCTCTCATAGCCTCCTTATAAGTGGTAGGGAGGGGAGCGGCCAAATTGACTGCATTGCAAAAGGCCCAAACCTCAGTAAAAGGGAAAGGCTTTCATGAAACGCGAGTTGGCGGACACGGAAAATAGATGGGCGTGGTTTAGCAATGTACCCCCGAAGCCGAGTAGTAGGCGGAAACAAGCGACACGGCAGGGAAGATGTACACGTCGACCAATTTGGAGACTGGGCTAGAGAAGGTCCTCGTGGCAAGGGGGAAAGACGTGGAGACGTGTGAAAATGGTGTTTGGGGACAAAAGATGGCGCAGTAGCGCATAACTTCGTGATTTTAGGAGTTTGGGGGTAAAGTGCAGCTTGAGCAATTTTTAGCTCACCGGGAGACAGAGGAGCATACGGTGGTTCAGAGTGACCATAGAGAATACCTGTAACTCCACGTGCATGCGCTAAATGGGTTTCTCTCAAAACACTTTCACCATAAACGTCATAAGACTCATCTATCAACAACTTAATGAAAAATAAGTGGTTCTCCCGTGGACCAAACATGACTAGGTCTCTAGGCCTATTGCGTCTATTTACATAAACACCATTCGCTCGTAAGTTTGTGTTAAGCCCCGAATTGAGCAAGCGTGATGCTGAGAGCAAATTTTTAGCAGCAGCAGGGATTTCAACAACGTTTTTTAATACAACCCAACGTTTAAGTGGTCGGCCTCTTTGATTATAGCCTTTGACCCGTAGGTCACCCACCAAAACACCAGTTGCTGTTGCACCATTTGCAGCCAAAGCAACGCTTACTCTTGGGCATTTAGACCTATCTATTTTTTTGTACGAGTGTGAGACTATTATTAAGGATGCACCACTATCATGGGAGAAGGTTTGGTCCACTTTAAAGGATCTTAAGCTAGTTTCACTCTGTGGTGAACATGCATTGCATACATACGGTTTCTGGGTTTCTAGCGCTGAAATTTGTGTATCATTTTCTGTTGAAATGAGGGTTAATCCGTAAGCTGTGTGCTGTTGGCACAAGAATGGCACGTTATCAGGGTTAGTGCATTGTTGGTTAAGTCCAGGAGATGTTCGTCTTCGCGTCGTTAGCTGTGGAGGAGGCGGTTTCCCATTACGTGAATTCTGTTGCCTTGAAGGATTCGGTTGGTCTCTTGGTCGGTTCCTCGAGTCACTGGTCAAGCGGCTCGGACACTGTCCACTTAAATGGCCAAATCCGAAACAGGATCTGCATCTGGGTCCAGGAGGATGGTCAGCAGGATCCACTTGGTCACAGTCCCTAAAATCGTGATCCTCACGGCAGTAGATACACCTACGTGAACGACGCTGTCTTGAGAGCTGTTGTGAGACCGGTAGTGGCTTGCCCCTATGAAGGGTGTCCTTCTTTCGGGGTGAATTAGACACGTAGTGGCACTATCCAGATCTGTTCAAGCTCTGATTGTAGTAGGTCTTGGTACAAGTACGATGTGGGGGACCTTCCTGAGCTTCGTAACTTGCATGAGAACAGCCACGTCGATGCGTAGGAGGTCTGTAGAGACATGCCGCCCTTTCTGTATCTTGTTGGCAAACAGTGGTCATTTTCCCTAGGATTCCATAGTTGATGCTATCCACCAGTTCTACATGTACTTGTGCCAAATCAAGCAGTCTTCCAGAGCGTAGAAGAGATTCTCTTGCAACAGCTAGACTAGGATGATTTACACCTCTAATTACCCAAGTAGCTGCTTGCTGTTCAGTGAGAGGTTAACCGGTTAGTATTATTTCCTCTATGATGGCGCGAGCTCTTCTAATATAGCTGCTAACGTCTTCTGATGGCTTCATGGAAATATTCATGAGGTCTTGTAATCTGTGCATTTGATCGAAGGGATCTATACGTTGGAAATCGGCAGTGAGACGTTCCCAAACTAGACGTGCCCTGGCTACGTTGTAGAAGGCAATGGCAAGTTGCGGTGACAGGGTCCTCATAATCATGAGTTTACACTCTGCATTTAACTGATTCCACGCAGCTATCTCTTCTGGCGTGGCATGGTTTGCATCCGGACAATCTTGTTCAAGGACAGTCGGTAGCCATTTCTTCTCTACTGCTAAGCAAGAGAATATCGCCTTCCAATGTTTAAAGTTCTCATTTCCCTGCAAAATCGGGATTCCTTTATAATAGGAACCTTGTTGGTGGTAGTGGTTACGGGGTCTGTCTTGGATTGCTGGACCCCAAGCTTGCATGATGAAACAATCCGTTTGTCTCTTTAGGTTGTCTGTGGATTTCCAATTATGAATCGAAGCAACCACTTATCGTGCTAGCAAAAGCTTCCAAATAACCATGCTACGAATTAATGAGCTATCAATTCACCATGTTCCAGTTCTTCATGTCTGGAATTACAATGCCACCAAACCAATGTTACCAAATCCATGTTACCAAATACATGCTTCCAAACTGTTGCTATCGAATAAGTGCTACCGAAGCGACGCTACCAAAGTCTTGCTACCAAATACTTGCTACCACCAAATACTTGCTACCAAACCGATGATACCAATAATGTGGGAAGAGCATAGGCGGCTGAATGACCGGCTATCAGGCTTGAAGGGGGCAGAGCGGTGGTACGGTCCCTCCACGGGCCTCCAAGCATAAAGGACCAATAGTCAAGCGAAACAGCCACACCTACGTCTGAACCGAGGTCCGTGTTCGGATCGATGAGCAAGGTAGAATTGGATAACTTACAGGTTGGAAAGTCGTAAGTTGTATCAAGGAAAAGATGAATGCGTAAGAGGAACTTTATTAATGGTTATTGGGGGCTCGGCCTCTCTCTCTAGCTTGGCACGGCATGGATTCTCTCCCTAAATCTCACGCAGGATTTACTGGATAGCAGTAGGTTAGGATTAAAGTTCAAATGATGGTAGAATCCCGAAAACACACATCACTGTAAGAGTGCTTGATGGACTGAGAGTTCAAGCCATTAGGGACTACGCATAGCTACCTTTGTTTTCAGGAATTCTTTGCTGTCTTACGATTAGGCCTGAACAATGGCAGCCATCAGAACTACACGTCATGTAAAGGGTGACGCTTCTTGGCAAAAAAAAAGAGTCTCTAAAAAGATATCTGCGGAGGGATTTAGAGGGAGGATTTTAAGGCTAAGGAGACTGCCGGTACAATAGGGTGTGCTTAGGTTTGAATGTACAAATGCTTACACAAGAAGGAGTTCGCCTAACAAACAAGGATACAATTAGGTGGAGATCAGCTTTAACAATGTTATGATGTTCTTAGATAGTCGTTTCGGCCGAAGGCTTAACATTGTTTAGCATCAAGGACTGTACCTATATGTCAACAATACCGTTGTGTACATTGTTGGCGAGCGGGGCTTAATTAAATAATTAAGAGTGGTCAAGCTTATAAAATGTTACACGTAAATCGTAAGGGGAAATTTAAGATTGGGGAATTAAAGGACCAGCAGGGAATTTCCCACGACGTAACTTGAAACGACGTAACTAATTTGCAAGTGGAGAAAGAAAAACAGCCCAAGGCACGAAAAAGGAGGGAGCAAGCTTCCACGTTTTCTCGTAGGATGTCGCCACGGTTCAGGGTGGCATTCAACATGTGGAGACTGAAGGCGATGTCGGATGGACGCCGAAGGGATGGCTTAAAAGTGTGGAGTGTTGAGAATTCTAAGCCAAACCGAAAAGTTCACGATAGGTTTCAGTGACATCATGAAAGAGAAAAGGTCGGAATGGTTGTGAAAGGAAATGGCTGTGTGAGACACAACCTGAGCTGGGAACGGGCAGCTTTTCTTTGAAGTCTAATTGGGGAAAACGAAAAAGAGAGATTCAAAGGAGGGAGTGGTAAACCCATCGACAGTCTGGATGAGATCACCAGGGAGTGCCACCCTAGGTGTCTGATGGCGAAAGATGGCGATGGGGTAGTTACGAGAAGACCGAAGGGCGTTTACGGTGCATCCTTGAAAAGGACCCGAGATGAAGCAGGCTTGGTTGGCCTGGTGAACGGAGCGATTGGTCACACCGGAGCGAAAGAGGTTGCAGGGCGGCTAGAGATGGAAGCCGGCCATGGCAAGAGCTTGAGGGGAGAGAACCTTGAAAAGTTGGATCCTCATCGGAAAGTTGTCCGTTGCTCACAGCGGATGGCATTTAGTCATGGGCGGCCACTAAAGAAAGAAGCCATCAGCGATGCTGGTTAGCGGGAGAATGACCCTGAAATGTGACAGACCCGGTCGGTCTGGTTGAAAAAACAGTCGGTCAAGGAAGAGCGAAAAGGAACGATTCGGCGGCGACAAGAAGAATGGGCCGTCTTCAGGATGACCCTAAATTATGGGTTCAGACCCGGTCAGCCTGGTTGAGGAATTCGGTTTGCCATGGTGTAGTGAACATGAAGGAAGCCATCGCCGGAGCTTGCATTGAGAAGAGTGGCGCTTAGTTGAGGCAGACCCAGTCGGCCAGGTTGAAAGCTTCGGTTGACCTCGTCTTCATAGTCCAGGTTCTTTTAATTTGTTGAGTTCTTGGCAATGGAGTGATCCGAGGGAAACCCTCGTGGTCCCAGCTGCAAAGGTGAGTGATATGCGGACAGAGGGTGGGGCGAAAGAAAGTCCAGCCGGCTGAGATGACGAGAAGAAGAGGCGTGTCAGTCATCAATGTCGCCCATACCATCCAGCGATGAGACCAAAGAGATTCTTTGTCAGTCAGATAGGCGGCACGGAAACGTTGGTATCAACTGGAGCCGTTAAAAAAGGCAGTCTTCACGGACATTGGAGAAAAACTGATGAAAACAGGGTGGAGGAAGGTTCATTCAGGATCAGACTAGCATTACACCGAGGCTGAAGAGAGCCCGGTCGGCTCCGTTAAGGGAGCGCATATCGACCAGTTAGAATGGCTTTAAATGAAAGAGAATGTGCAAGAGGACAGGAGAAAGAGCGTCGGTGAGATCGGACAGTGACGACCAGTTTCCCGGAGACGTGTGAAGTGACGAAAACAAAAACCAAGCAGCAAGAAAATCAGCAGGGATGATAAAGCTTGAAAGATCCGAGGAGAGCAAGCAGGTAGCGAAAGGCTTCTGCGTTGTGACGAGAGAGGCCAGGAGCCGAAGAGGGTGAGGGAAAACCTTGCATGTAAGTAGGACACGACGCCAGAGAACAGGCGGCTCGCGAGTAGGCTGCAGTCGGCCGAAAAAGACAGCGGCAGTCGTGAACAGTCGTGAGTGGAAGACGAATTCATCAGATGTGAAGGGTCAGGGCGAAAGGAGATGGGTAGCAGAATAGGCAACCATCGATTCACGAAGATCAAAATGGTGATCTCCACGCATCGAAACAAGGATGGTCCGGGCGAAAGAGAAAAAAATAAGTCGTAGGCAGCGACAGAGATGAAGGGAGCGATAATGAAAACATGGCCGCTAGAAAACAAAAGACGCCAAGCTTTTGCAGCTAGCACTTTTTAAAGGAGGGGTGCACGCATGCGCACTTGGGTTACCAAGCTGGCCGGATCCAAACAACTTTAAATCTCTAGGATAAAATAGCATTCAGAGAATTGAATGCACATTTTACAGGTATTGTATATTTTCGCTTGGCAATTAGAAACTAATAGTTAAAGGATGAGTGTCCACCATTCATAGAGAGAAAGATACATCAATAGCAATTTCATGATACTCGCCAGCTAAGTTGCTAGCTACCTTGGCAGCCTTTCCCTGGTTGAATATCACTACTTTCAAAGGCCGACCCTTTTTGGCCAAACAGCCAAACAGCAAAGAGAGCAGAGCCCACTCCATTATGTCGACAGTGGAAGTGACGATGGCCCCAGTATATTTTATGATTTCACACGACATATTTTAACGTGTAGTTTCTAGTTTCCTTGTCAAAGCTGGGGACTAAGGAGGTCATCAACTCCAAATGCCCGACGTCTTTTGGTTAAAGTTAAGCAATCGGCACTCAAGTCATGTGACTTGGTTGGCAGCTTAAGCCTGGCGTACACTCTCCCTGTTTCATTCCTCTTTTTGCCTGAGGGTACACGGACGGTTAAAATTACCCCAACCCGGTTAGCGTACGACCCCTTTCTGAAACCCATTAAAAACCAGGAAAGTGACACTGACGAGAATGACTAAATTCGTTAGCTGGACAATGTTTTTTTTTGCCTCGAGGCAGTGAGAAGGGGGACATGCCACCAATAGGATTATAAATACACAAAAACCCCACTAAGAAGAAAAACCTATCAAAATAGAGGGTGCATGTGACCTGCGCAAAGCAGGTGCGCAGTTTAATGTTTGACACGGCACTCCAGTTAACAGCTTTAGTGTCCAAGAACGTTCAAAGGGTTCACCCAAAAATGTGAGGGTGTTTGAGTGTCTCCTCCAAAAAGGAGAGGTTGTACACGGACGCCAGGCTCAAACTACAATAGTTAAGGAGTCAGCCGATTATATGGATTTACAATTCGATGTGATGTTGATGTTGGCAGGGGTTGGATGGGTTAAGAAGAGGTTTGAACTGGAGGAACAGCCTGTATCAACATACCATGGATGTAATTGCAAGTTCAATCAATTGCACCTACAGAGCACAAGGGGTTCCACTTGGGATATTCTCATCACGCCGTACCTTATGGGTAAATGACTAGCATGCTTGGCCTAGTTTGGTCAGCTAAGTTGTGTAACATGGTTGCAGTTAAGAGTGACTGAGATGACACAGACTTATGGTTAAGGCCCCAGTTTACTCGTTTCCTTGCCATCCTTTTCCACAAGGTGTTGAGAACCAGACTTGGCCAATTTCCCATTGCCACTTTTGGAAACACTTCCACGGCTTCTTTGGTTATCAAATTTCCTTTATTTGTATGATTTTCATTTTGGTCTCGTAACTTAAGTTGTAGGTTTCACATGGGCTCGCCACAGTAGTCAGATGGCGATCACGTGCGTACCTGGCTTCTATAGGAGCGGTTAAAAGTGCCATCTTGAGTAGCTGTTTTGTGATTTCGAAAGACAGCTTCATTTGGCTACTCTTGTACCCGTCTGTTTACAGAGAAGCCACCTTGGGGGTTGCTTCGAGTGATGGCTCGTCTCTTGTTAATTTTGCAGAGCCATACCATCACAAAGTAACCTAACACACTTAGCAAATATTTGATGATAACCCATATTATACGCCTATCACACAAATATAGTCCTAATTACACATGGAGCCATTCAAGAAGAGTGCCAGCAAACTTCTACTGTATTCCCTAGCAGCTCTCGTGGAAAAAAAATCTCGGTATTAGCTTTATTATCTTATATTATAAAGCAAAGCAAAGTTTTACAGCTAAAACGTCGACAATGCAAGAACCCTCACTTAAAAACCCCAACAATGAAAACAGGTGAGCAAGTAAACTCTTTTACTAGCAAAAAGTTGAAATCAACTGAAAAACTTACACTGAATGAGTGAGCGGAGCGAGCTAAATTCAGTGCGTTTGCAACTTGGTATGTTGGGATGGGATGGACAGAGATAAGGGGACAGGTGTGACAGATGCAGGAGTGTGAGTGTAGGGTTAATGTCTAGCTTCCAACATTTGTTTGTGGAATCTGCGGGGGGCCGCCAACAAACTGGAGGAGATTGGGGCTCTCATTGCGGCCTTGATATTGTAGGCCTCTTGGAGACTAAGCTTCCTGGTAGCTCATTCCCCCTACCTCCCCAGCTTCAGCACCATAGCGGGCCCAGGTGGCTCTAATGTAAGTGTTTCTGAGGTGCAGGGTCCCCTTCCTTTTGTTCTCATACCCCATGTGCTCAGGAGCGGGACACTTGTGTTTGTAGGGTCTGGTGGAAAAGAGTCTGGTTAACTGTGGGATTTGTCCACGTGATGGGACGGGTTTCGGCTCTTGATTGGAATGCGTGGTTGGGGTTGCTTTCCATGCTGGGGGATTCCTTCAACGCGCACCATTTGCACTGGAGTGGTCGTGGGCGCAATGCTATGGGGCGTAATCTGGCAGATTCACTAGACCGACAGGGTCTTGAGATGGTGCAGGATGGTACCCCTACCTTTATTGGGGGTACGGAACACTGATCCAAGAGTCAGTACTGGACGCCTCTTTGTGTACTGTGGGCCTCTCACACTCCTTCGCTTTTCAGGTTTCACAGGACCTGCGAGGGGGTGACCACTTCCCGGTGGCCTTCTATCAGTTCCCTGGCCAGAGTGGTGGCTTCTGTGTAGGTGGTGTGCGTGGGCCGGGATGTCCTGATGTGTCTGTGGGCGCTTTTAGCCAGTGGTCGGCACGGTGGATCGTGAAAAGCCTGGGTCAATCAGAAAGAACAGCAGCAAGTCAGGTCCCATTTGGTGGACTGCCCAGTGTAGGAAGGCTGTCTGCGACTGGAGGTGGTCTTGGCAGAAATTCTATTATTCTTGGACGCATATGAGGTGGTTCATTTTTGTGGCAGTCTAGGCATAAGCAAGATTGACTCTCCGGAGAGAGAAGGCCTCGTTCGGGCTGAGACTTTGTGAGGGGCTCTCCGCCCGGGTTTCCCCGGCAAAGGTGTGGAAATTGATCCGACCCCAGGATCCACATACGTCCGTTGCGTGGCTCCTTGGCCCAGGTGATGCCGTGCTCAAGGGTAGCTTGATGGCTGAAGCCTCCAATCAGAATTTCTCTAGAGTGTTTAGCTCCCCTACAGGGCCGACACCTCCCGTTCTCCAATGGGGGAGCTCCGCGGTGACTGACGCACATTTGACGATCCACGAATTGGAGGCCGCTCTTGCGGTCTGCCATGCTACGGGAGCCCCTGGGATTGACCGTATTAGTTAGCTACAGCCATTTGCGCAGCCTTGATAGGGCGAGTTTGGACAGTCTGTTGGAGGTTTTTCAGGGCTGCTTCGGGAGAAGCCAGGTGCCTCCAACCTGGGTTGTTCTCCATCCTGACTCCGGTGCTGGGCAGGGAGAAGCGGAGGTCTGCTATTGAGAGTTACAGGCCCATCGTTCTCTTGTCCTGTGCCTGAAAGCTGTACGAGAGGATCTTGGTGGGTAGGCTAAATAGTGTTTTGGAAGGCTCCGTTGGGCTATACAGGGCCCAGTTTGGGTTTTGGACGCCATGCTGTATTTGAAGGCAGGGGTCAGAGAGACATGGCTGCACGGGAAGATAGCGGTTGCTGTGTTTCTCAACATTAAAGCGGCCTATGACATGGTGGATGTGGGTCAGAGCGGGGATGCAGGACTTGGGGGTGAGTGAGAAAATGGGTGAGGCGGTTCTGTCTCTATTGGGTGAACGCAGCTATGCGACGAGACTTGGTGGCTTCTGGTCTGGGGTTAAATCCACTAGCATCGGGCTGGAGCAAGGGAGTTGTCTGAGCCCAACTCTCTTTGCGGTGGCAGTCAATGTGCTCAAAGAGCTCAATTTTTCCTGCAACGTTTTTATGGTTGGTCGGCACGGATGTCCCTTTGCTCATCGCGTCACTGGAAAAGGTCATTTGCAGGGGAATGGTTCTATTGCCTGAACGGGGCCTTTGTTTCTCACTCCCCAAGACTGAACTGCTGGCGTTCGCGAGGACTACTGCCATGCCGGCTAACCTGCGTGTCGGGAGTGTGGTGGTGCAAGAGGCTACTAATGTTCGGTATCTGGGCTACAGGCTGGACCCCCAGCTGAGCTGGTTTACCGATGATGGGGTGTGAGGGAAAGTTCGCTGGTAGACACAACGTCCTTAAGTCTCTCACCTCTAACTGCGCGGTGTTGAAGAGGTCGGTACTTTCTGGGTTATACAGGACGTTCATCCGGTCCTGTGTGGATTTTCCCTTGCCTTTCCTGCTATGCTATGGCGGTGTGATTAGGAGTGTCCAGGTCTCCCTGAACGGGTGCCTGCAAACGGTTACCGGGTTGTCTACCTTCCACCCCTGTGGCTGCACTGCTAGTGGAGGCAGGGGAGGCGTCAGTCGGAATTAGGGCTAGATAGGCTCTGTCGACCCTCTGTCTTAGAGTGGTCGCCAGGGGTTGGGGGGGGGGGGGGACCCCGTCGCTCGGCTGCTGGTCAGGTTCTCCGCTATGGGTCAGTGGGCGCGGAGAGCTCTCGGTGCTCTTGGATTGGCTGCTACCCTACTCAATGAGAGGGGTCTTGGTGGTTTCCCAGTCCCTAGGCTGGTTGTGGGTGGGTGTCCATGGTCATGGTGTGGGCAGGTGCACCCCCTCTTGTCCTGCCATCGTCCGGTGGCGGATCACCCGGAATACGTGGAGATTTTCAGCGATGCCTCCTTCCACGAGGAAGTCTGGGAGCCGGCGTGGAAGTCTAAGTCTCCAACTTCGTCAAGAGTTCAGTTACTTCCTGCCCCACCTCCCATCTGCCTTCCTGGGTGAACTGGTGGCAATTTCTATTACCATTGATATTGGGTTAGATCTGCATCTGCGCAGCTTGAGGATCCTCTCTGATTCTGCTGCTGGGATAAAGTACCTCCAGTCTGCTTTCAGGTCGCTGGAGGGAGCCACCCCATTGTCCTTGAAGCTGGTCTGAAGCTTGCTGGTGCCCTTTGGAAGGGTGTCAGTGTGGGTATTCGGTGGGTCCCCAGGCATTCTGGGGTCTTCGGGAATGAAGTGGCTGACGACCTTACCAGGAGAGGTTTCCTGGAGAGACGGAGCTCTGGTGTTTCCGGTCTTCCCCAGAGATCTCCTCCCGTTCTCCGGAGTATATCAGCAGATGACTGGCAACGGGAATGGGACTCGGGTGAAATTGGAAGGTCCCTATACAGTATTCATCCCACTATCAGAAACACTCGCAGCCTGGATTGTCTCTCCAGGAGGGATGCAGTAGTGATCTCCAGGTTGAGGACCGGTTACTGCCTTCGGAGGGTGCATGCGTTTAGGCTGGGGTTGTGTGGGTCGCCCATCTGCCAGTGTGGCACGAAGGAGGAAACTGTAGCGCACTTTCTTTTGGTCTGTTTATCATTGGGCTCAGTACCGGGGCCACCTAATGTTAAACTGGGGCGGCAACTTGCAAGAGGTTCTTGGTGTCTACCGCACAATCCATCGGCCGGTGTTTCACTATTCCAGGTGGTGTTGCTCTGTAGACAGACAAAGCGGTTTGAGTAGTAGAGTGGTGGACGTGTACCAGGTATAGGACTATAAATCAGGGCTTTTAGGTAAGTTGTAGAAGTGAGTGCTTGACTTTCAGGTCTTTAGGCTCAAGTAATTCAATAAAGTAAAGTTGAAATTGGCACATTGTTGCCTCGACTAAAATCTGCTCTGCACGGTCATCTCAGCGGTAAGTCTTAAATAACGTCATGCACGAATGACAGGGTTTTTTTTCACATGGTACGAATTGCTCAAGCCAAAGCGATAGACTAGGAAGGGAGCCTTGGACGGGGGTCGGGGAATGCGCGTGTGTGTAAGTCCTGCTCTTGGCATTTGAATGATACATCATATCTACAGAGATTGGAAAATAAGGTGTACCAAAGGAGGAGCAGCGGAAGGAGAGAGATGGGTAGGAGGATAGGAAGGGAACAGAGAGGGAAGGAATAGGATTGGAGGAAAGGGGGAGTATTATAGGAAGAAAAATTTCCATTCCTAAGAAAAGTTTAGGCAGCACCGAGCAAAAACTGGGAGATAACTATGTGCGAAACAAAACCCCGAGCGAAGCCAGGTATAACTGCTAGTCTATCTACAGGGTGTTTCAGGAAGTAAAGAAAAGTCGAAAAAATCTATATAACACCTATCCAAAAATGCTTCGTTACAGAGATATTGCCCTATTTATCCCTATTCTTTTATGATCGAGTATTTAAGTCATGGTTTACTGGAATCGTTGGAAGCCTGTATCAGAGTGCCTTGCACGGCGCATGCCGTACTGTGGCCTCATACTAAACAAACTCGGATGCAGCAAGGTACACCTACCAGTGGGAAAACTTCGTGATAATAAATTACGTTCGAAACTGCAATATCCTCTAATCTTGCCAAGACAGGAGCACCTTGCGAGAACTCAGTATGCTGACGCGTTTTGCCGTGAAGCATATCTGGCTTCTTTTCAAGGGCTCTCTCTACCCAGTAGCTCTTAACGTTTCTGTAATGAAATACGTTAGAAGTAATGCTATATTTTAATTGAGAAAGCAAAAGAATACAGCAGAAGTTCCTTTTTATTATTCCTAAGAAAACCTGTTTGATTTTCCTGAAACTGAGTAGCCCAAGTATGTTCGTTCCGACGTTTCAAAAAAAAAAAAAAACCTTCGTTAACCAGCTGAAAGCCGTACGGGGAGAATGGAAATGGCCTGTTCCAACTGATGATTCCTAGAAGGTAGAAGATGGGGGGTGGGGGGGGGGGGGGGCGGTAACAACCCGGCCCATTGGCTTTATAGTCTACGTTGGGCAAGGCAACTGCCAAATTTACAGCCGTAGTCATAACGTATAGTAATTTTTATAAATGTGAAGAACGATGGCTATAACATCATCAAAAGGCATGCCGTCCTAGGTCAGATCAGGTATTTTAATAAAGAGTATGAGCTTCCAGAATCTGCTCCGAACGTTTACAACGCTCGTTCAACTCGCCCCATCCACCTCACCTCTCGGGCCAATAGCCGTATAGTGGACTCTAGTTTTGGTTTTTTAACTGCAAAAAAATAAATAAATAAACACGAACAGGACAAAGGAGAGGGGAGATAAAGGCCCCTGAACAGTAAGAAGCGAGGGTGGGGGGGGGATGCGTGGGGCCCGGCGCGGGCCCCCTCCCCCGCGCTGTCGAAACCCCACAATTTTTCATAATGCTAAATAAGTTCCTCCAGAATATGTGAAAAAGAAGAAGTGGACCCTACTCGGGAGCTAACAACACCCATGGCTTTGTTCGGTCTCCTGCGAATTTTTTCCGAACTGTGGCTACGGTGCCACTACATCGAGTGATTCAAGAAAAAAAGTTTTGTGACATTTTGCTCAAAAGGTGGGGAACAGATCCCTCAAAACAGTCCTCAGCCGATGCAAACAATCCTTGACCACAATTTAAAACGAAACCATATTTCACAAAGCAGTTCACATCCGCAACCAGAATTACATGCTGAATAATGTTTTCCTCTTCCATTTTTGGGGCAAAGGCACCGTTTGGGCATGGTGAAGGGTCAAAGTTAGCACTTCGGGAGTTTGGCGTGACTCTAGCCGACGCCACGCAGGGAAGCATGAATTAACTGCCCCACTATGAAACAACAAACCCCAACCAGTTCCTCACAAATGAAACGCCAAACAAAAGCCGGTACCTATAACCTAACCTTACCGACAATAACAACAAAACCACACGCAACTGACAACAACCCGCCTATCTGAACTGTTCACGAAAAAATAATATGTAGACACACGCTAGTGTGTCGCGCCAAGTTAGGCAACAAACACCACAACAAACATCACATCAATTCAATTGTCGAGGTTGTAAACCATTGTAGCGCGACGCCATTGCGTCAGTGTCTTATATCTTGAAGCATAGTTGGGCACATTTCAGGTACTTGGGGAAAAATAATAATGCGGTACAAAAGCTTAAATTGTGTTGAAATCGAGAGCAATGACCCACCTGACAAAAATTTAACTCGTGTTTGAATGCCAGCTATGCTGCTTTCAATGCAAAATCTGGCCCTCAATAACGTTGAAAATGTGTTACTAGCTAGCTAGTTAGCTATTCCGCTCATCCCATGTTAAATCCCATAGGGTGATTATTCATCGATTCCGAGATAACGGGAAGGCTTCCAGCTATGAAATTGGACGAATGGGTGCACTACAATACGAACTGCGTACCTTTTATGGTTTGGAGCCTGGGGGCGTAACAGGAATGGGGTGGGAGGGCGCGTAAGTACGAAAATATTGTTATAACCATTGTTAGTATTGTCGGCATCGTCTCTCATTGGACGGCCAAAGTTCCGACAATGAGAACGCGTATACTGACGTACGTGCCTAGGCACACACTAGTGTATCACAATAAATCTAAACAACGTTGCAAAGAAATTGTATTCACGTCCAATTCACGAAAAATAAACCAAGTGTAAAAACAAAGCAAAATAAACAAAGCCAAAAACTGGTAAGGAGGCCACCAAGTTGAGAGTGGTTCGGCCCTTCAAAGTAGTAATATCAACACACCAAAACTAACTAAATACAGCAAGTTACAACAAAATTAAAACCAAACCAAAAGCCAATAAAGAGGTGACTAAGTTGAGAATGGTTCAGCCTATAGGGAAAAGGTAGTAGCAAATTGTTGAAAACCAATTTCTTGTTGACGTGGCACTTTATTACACATCTGCACGGTAGTGGAGTTGAGTCAATACACAATTTAAAAAACGGATTTTTTTTTATATAACAACCATAACTCGTAAAAGGGGCCGCCAAGTTTCAAATGGTTCGGCCCTTCAAAGGAGTGATATCAACACACCAAAACATTCGCCAACTTAATCGCACCGAATAATACTTTGGACGTTAAATGAAAACTTGAACATTGCTACCGAAAGTGGCAATGTTCTAGTTTTCATTTAACCTTCGAATTATTAAGCGGTGCGATTAACTTGGCGAATGTTTTGGTGTGTTGATATCACTCCTTTGAAGGGCCGAACCATTCGAAACTTGGCGGCCCCTTTTACCAGTTATGGTTTTTGATATATATAAGCTATCCGAGACATAAACGAACGCGGTGAGGCTAGAACGCAAAGAGTCCGGTTTTGATTAATTTCTGTAGGCCAAACGAAGCCTTTGCCCCAAAAATGGTATGGGAAAATGTTGTTCAGCTGATCATTTTACGTAATTCTAGCGCAACATGAAATTGATCGGTGAGGAGACACCTATTCTTCCCATAAGCCTGCGTGGTGAACTGAAACGTATACATTACATATTGCACATCACATATCGTTGATTGGAACGAGCTACCAAAGGAGTTTGCTGTCTGTAGCAGTGAAGATGGGTTTTCTACAAAAATTGCTTCAAACCTAAGATTTTTAGAATGTAGCCATACTACGTAAACCAAACGTGCCATGGTTTTTTTTTTTTTTTGTGTGTTGTTGTTGTTTTTTTGTATTTTATTTAGTAATTTTATTTTGGTATTGCTTTTTGCTCAAATTGGGCGCTGCAATTATTAAATAAATAAATAAATAAATAAAACCGTCTCCTAACTTTTGCTACTGCGATACGGCAAATGAGCGATCACGCGATCATGTTAGAAACGGGCAGATAAGGATTTTTCATCTGACGCTATTATTTTTGTTAAAAAAAACCCTGAAAGTTTCGTTGCTGTACAGCTTCCCGTACTCTTCGTTCTTTTTCATCAGGCTTTAGAGCTTTTTAAATCAGCGAACACCTTACTTTGCAGTAGATCCAGCATTAAATTAGGAGGGGTGGGGGAAGATGGGTATCGTACTGCATTGAGGATACGTAAGGCTGATTACTTTAAATTTATTTATTTACTCTTTTTTTTGTGTTACCCGACGATGAAATAACACACAAAAATGTCACACCACAATTTCATGCAGCTAGCGTTTTGTTTAAGCTTTGCTGCTCAGGCTTTGTTATATGCTGGGTTTTTACTGCAACTCCAGTTTTATATTTGAACAATCAAGTTTAAAAAAAAAAGAGACAAAAAATACCCTCGCCCCTCCACGCACGCCGGTCTTACACGCAATTCAGCGATTCAGCGATTCAGCTAAACAAACGCTGCTACTACTGAGCACCTACTTATTCATTCTAGAGTTGCGCTTTTCAAATGGTGTTTTTTTTTTAACACCAAAAATTATTCATCCATACGACATACCTTTGCTAGATGTACTTCTTCCATCCTTCTGTACTCCCACAAAGCGAAGTATATGTAGATTATCCCCCTGTAGTTCATAACAGTTGGCGCTGTTTATTTCCCCTCTCTCCCGGCCGCCTGCCATAAGTACAACGCAGTTTCGCCTCCAAACCCCCCCCCCCTACCCCTCGTGATAATTTGATATTGCGACGCAAATTAATGTACGCTCATCATCGTCGAAAACGAAATTTCTTAAAATGACGCCATAAATAATTAAGTTTGTCTGTAATGCACATTATTATTATGATAAAATTTCGTTTTAATGAATATAAATAGTCAGAGCGGTGACGTCACAAGCCCGAATGATCCCGAAGTTTTCCGTGCGTTTCCGAGTTTAGCCTCTAACCGAACCTCGACCGACATTTCCCCGAAGTTTTTCAACACCACCACTGTCGTATTTCGCTCAGATCTGCGAAGAGCACACGTGTTACGCTGACGTCATAGCACTGTGTGTACTATGGACGACGGTTTCGCGTTGAAAGATCTCGTTAGACGTTAGCGCATTTTTTCACTAACTATTAAATCTGTGAAATCTCTAGTGTTTGATATTTTACACTGCAACTCACCCAACAACATATTTGAATTTTGTCGGATCAGAATTGAACAAATGTGTCCGGTTTTTGAGGAGATGTAGCTTAACTGATTTGCCTTTAGTCATTTTTTGGGCACCACCACATTAATGCAAGCACAATGTTCTCCTAAGCAACACTTATTTTCAGCGAAAAACCCTTAACCTCAGCAGCCAGCAAAATCGTATGCTTCAAAACGTCGATGAATTCGGATCCAAGGGTTTAAAAAAATCAATATTATGATGATTGATATTGATTTTTTCTCTAGCAAATTAGGAAAACTTCACGGAGTTGAAGATTAGCATGTGGTGCGCAGCACGTGGCATATTGAATAATGTGCCCACGTTGCACTTTTTTCCCCTCCATCGGAAAATACTTAAAGGGGGGCGGGGGAGAAGGAGGTGATCATACGAGCAATCTAACGAGCAAACAATGCATTTAACTTCCCTGATAAGAAAATAAGTGAGTTTTAGAGGGTAAATAATTCAGCATTTAATCTTAAGTAGATGCAAGTGGTGCCATGCCATAACACGAGGAAGCGAGGCAAAAAGAAACATGTCATCTTGAGGAAAGAATTTTACATTTTATTACGAATATTCCAGAATTGGCCAAAAAAAAAAGTACAGCATTTCAAAACCCAAAGCTGTTTAACCAGTACAACATTTTCATACAAGATGGCTTTAGTAAAGTATGCTGGTCTTGTGCATACTGGGTTCGTAACCTAGACTGGACTGACAGATGCTTACACTTCTTGGCTTAGCATATTGTGGACATTTAATAATAATAATAATAATAATATACCATTTACCGCAAATGTGTGGAGGGTTACCGGAAGGGTTGTGAGCCACTAACTCCGGGCCTACGCATGGGGAAGTTAAAAACATGTTGGAACACCTGTATGTCTAATTTGGTCTTTTAATAAACGCCTGAAGGTTCCGAGTGTGCAACATTCTACGGAACCCACCCACGGTATTCATTATTCATACCAACTGTTTCAGAACTAAGGGCATTCCAGACGGGTACAACACGCACCGCAAAAAAGTACTTCCTACAGTCCCGATTGGATCCCTGAACCGCCTGTTTCCATGGATGGCCCCGACTATAGTGGGTACGTGGCGCTGGATCAAAAAAAGGTAGGTCAATGGAAACAAGTCCTCGCAGGATCTTATACGTCAAAATAAGGTCAAACCTAAGCCTGCGTAATTCGAGCAATTCAAGACCCGATTTAGCAAGACGCTCAATATGATTTAATTCTCGGAAGCCAGGTAACCCCTTGGTGAACCTTCTCTGAACAGATTCAATCAAATCAATATCCTTTGCCAGATATGGTGACCAGGCGGGTGTGGCATACTCAAACAGGGGGCGAATAAACACCTTGAACGCCCAAATTGTAGTGCTAGAACTATCAGAGGTGAAACATTTATTTAACACTGCTAACCGGCGGAATGCTGCAGTGCTTACCTTCTGACAGTGCAAGGACATTTTTAAATCGTGTGAAAACCAGACTCCCAAGTCTCTTATCTCGTCAACAGCAGACAGATTTATGCCATGTAGGGTGTATTGGCATCCGTGGTTCGAATTTCCCACCGGAAATGAAAGACATTTGTTTAGCGAGAGTGGCAATTGCCATGTGTCCGACCAGTGTGCTGCATTGAATTTCCGGACAAAGAGTTGAAGAGCAAGACATGGAGCAATTTTCGACCCCAACCTTCAGATCATCAGCAGACTTATAGCCGAAGTTCCCAGAGTTTTTAAGATTAAGGTCATTAATATAGATCACAAACATCAATGGGCTGAGCACAGATCCCTGGGGAACCCCACTAAGTTTCTTTACACTGCAAGACAGGGAATTTCCTATTTGAACCCTTTGAGAACGGTGCGCCAGAAAGGATGACAGCCAATTTAACAGAGGGCCCTTAATCCCATAGCTGTCAATTTTAAGCAGAAGTTTGCGATGCACTACCAACTCGAAAGCCTTTTTAAAATCAAAATAGATGTTATCACATAGAACCCCAAAATCAAGTGTGGAGGTCCAACGATCAAGGACCAAAAGAAGCTGGTGTGTAGCAGATCTCTTTGGAATAAAACCAAATTGATCCGGTCTTATAATAGAGTGTGTACCAAAGAACCACAATAGTTTCCATGACCTTACAAGCGACACATGTCAGTGATATTGGTCGGTAGTTTAAAGGATCCGATGGGGAGCCCTTCTTAAAAACAGGAACCACTACCGCTGTGCTCCAAACCCAGGGGATTTTTCCAGCTTAAAAGAAAGAGTGAAAAGTTTGGCGAGTGGATACTCAATCTCGTTTCCGATTTGCTTTAAAAGGTAAGCTGAGAAACCATCTGGCCCACATGAATAGCTTGATTTAAGGCCATTAACGACCTGGATGGCTCTTGAGCAAGGGAATTCCACCCAAGAGCATTCATCCAGACACCCCCTCGTCTTGTGGAGATGGCACACACTGGTTTCCGTCATCCAAGATCCCATTTGTTGCAAAAATTTTGCTCAGAGCCTAGGCTTTGCTGCGATCATCTGTGAGATAACGATCCAAAACTTTGAAAAGAGGAAGGGAACGTGCAGTTTTAGTTTTCGATCTATAAAATGCAAAGAGGGCCGCTGGCCTTTCCGCGCTAATAGCTCTCTCCTCAGTATATCGATACCACGATTCGACACCATCTGAATAAAGCTTCCGCTGTACATTATATGCCCGGAGTGTCTCACGACATGGATTGACCTTATATCTCCTCCACAGCTTTAATTTAAGCCGTCCCAATTTGGTAACTGAGCGAGGCAACTCTTTAATTCCAACTCCTGCTTTCTCTTGAAAAGGTTTACGACACATTTCAATGTGGTTTTCTAAAATACTCTGGAAACACGCCCATGCCTGGTCAATATTGGGGAACACCGAGAAAATAAGTTCATCCCAATAGATACCTGCGAGTGAGAACCAAAGCTTGTTGTAGTCAAAGGCTTTGCAATGAGACGGCTCCTCTTTCATACCAGGAGGATGCAATCCCATCAGAGTGTAGTTTACCCTAAAGTGAACCACACAGTGGTCACTCTTCCCAAAGTGAGAGCCAACCGACAAATCATAGATAAGTCTATCTTCATGTGAAAAAATAAGATCCAGGATATTTTCCACGCGAGTAGGTTTGTCAACCAATTGGGTAAGACCAAAAGGGCCAGAAGTTCAAGAAAGTGCCTATGGTGTACATCACTCGCTGAATTTTTTCCCCAGTCTACCATCGAAAGGTTAATTATGGCTCTTGGCTCTTTTAATACCTTTAAAGGTCACATGGTATGACAGTATGGTAATCAGTACAGGTTAACACCATACCAATTGTATGGCAACTATGGCAATATGTATGGTAGTTACCGAATAATTAACAAACACTCTTAGCTATGGCAGTAAGTAGAGTTAGTATCCCTAGCTCTATGGTATGGGTTAACAGCTAGGGATTAGGCTACCCTGTAGTGCCGCAAGTAACGACACTACAGTACAACCGATGAATACAAAAAAATTGAAAAAATAAATCTATTGTCTATCTGAAAAAAATATGATTATTTTTCACTTGTAGACAGATATTTTTTGTTATTGCACTGATAGATGTAAGACATTTTATTTTACTAGAGGAAGCCCGTCCTCCGGACGGTGTAATAAACGTGCGTATGCCTTATCATAGTAATAGCCCATTTAAACCGCAACGATATGAACGACCGCTAAGTTACAACCGACAGACGCTATGACAACCAACCCCTCAGTCAGTCATACACAGTCGTTCGCTGCCGATCGTAGCAAACGCAACTTTTCATTTTTAGCGTAGCTCTGGCGTAGCTGCCTGACGTCAACCACCAACAGACCAATGGCTGACAAGCCGCTGCGAACACGATCCACAATATGAAGATGGTGGCAGAGAACACTTCGAAGCTTCGATTAATGCTCGTTGCTTACCCGAATATCTCTGCAACAAGATAATTCTAGGGAACAGCTAAAAAAATTATGCTCTATTCAATGGCGGTATAATTTCTTAAATAAAACGGAGAATCACAGTATGATGGTTCGTTTAGGCACAACGTCGCCACGTAGCCCAGTTTTGAAAAGTAAGCGTCCTAGCTCTACTCATTCTGCAGCGTTGATTGGTCCATTGTTGGTTGTTCGTTGGTCGGTCGTGCTGGTGTGACAAGTTCTAATTTTTAGTGCTGTTGGTCGCGCCGTTCCTTGCTTTTGTCGTTCGTTGGTTGTGGCGGTCTGAACCAGCCATAAGATTCCTTAATCAGTATTTTGCGTTTACTGGTTAACAAACACTGATTTTGGTTCACTTCGGTCACTCAATCAGCACGTCTCCCTTACCACCATAAAACCTTCTTTCCCTTTGCCTTCTTGCCTGCAGTGACAGTGTGGTAACGCCGTATTTTTATTACAGGGACTGTGAACAACTGCTTATTTCCAATTTGGCATCTTTTTGCTCGTCACTCATACTTATGTCGATGATTCATCAATATTAAGTGTCTTTATGCCAATTTTGCACATACTGGCTGATAAACGCTGATTTTCGTTCGCTTCGCTCACTCAATCATCACATCTCCCATACCACTGTAAACCCTTTTCCCCTCTTGCCTCCAGTGAGAGCGTGGTGACACCGAATTTGTATAACAGGCACTGTAAACGACTGCTTATTTCCAATTTGGCATCCTTCTTCCCCTTTGCCTTATCGTGTTTATCGTGAAAATGACTTTCTTTAATTCATACAATACAATTTGTGAACGCAAATAGATTGCCACGAAATCCCAGGGTGTTACGTATCCACGACGTTGTTTAGTTCCAGACATCCCAGGTGATCACAAGGCAGCACTGTTTAATTAACAGATTACTTGCAAAATGAATTTATTTAAAGTTTGGCATAATGGCTGGAGGTCCAGTCCCACGACCGGTTTTTGATTGGGAAAGTCACTGATCTTTTTTTTATAAGAACCTCCCCACACCAGTGACGGCACTAGGGGCGGGCCTGGGTAGGCAATGACCCCCCAAATATTTCATCCCGTCCCCCTCCCCACCATCCGGCTCCCCTGACCCCACCACCAGACAATGAAATCATAAAAAAAAAACGTGAAATCTAAACTGAGCTTTTATTTTTTTACATCGTTTTAGAAAATAGAAAATATGAAAACGTAAACTCAATATTTCTGTAACCTTAGAGCATTTACAACGTAATTCTATAACCATAGAGCATATAAAAGATCATATAACGCCATTATCAGTTAATTTTTACCTCCCTAATGTTAGCTCCTACCTGTCTTAAACTAATAACCCATAACGGGTGCTTGTACGGGATTGGAACTCGCAACTGTTTGATTATCAGGCCCTAACTGTCACGATACGCTGACTTAGTGAACATTCACAATTTTTAAACGTCCAATAAAATAGTTATGACAATACCCTTTATCCTGACGGTTGCATTGTTGGTGTTCTGCTCGTTAAGCTTTTAATACTGGCGTTTGCTGATTTACATTGTTGCCTAATGACAATGTTTAAAACGATGTAAAACAATGAAACTGCTCATTAGGAGCCCCGTAACTCTGGAATGGAACGCCCAATCAAAATTCTGCCTTAAGGTGCAAAACTACATAACAGTAGCTATCCGTAGACACCATCCGCACCGTCACACACCAAATATTAACGGAGGACATGCGGTCACAAAATTCGTGAAAGTTGGCCGCGGTAGGCTTTTAATATATAGATTTTATGCACTTACGCTTTCAAAGAGAATAGCTGAACTATTGTGAAAGCTTCTAAAAATAAAAAATTTGAAAATCAACATGGAAAACTTGAAAAAAGTCAGAAAAATAAGCGATTTTTTTTAAATTTCTGTAGCTCGGAACAATTTTTTCAGCACGCAAGCAGGCTGACGGAATGGAATGACATCGTTTTCTTTTTTTTATGTGTTATCCGAAACTTATGTGTTGTTTTTGTTGTCACTGGACCTCTAGTTGTTGACCCAATGAAGTATTGTGAAATGTCGTATGATTTTCAGTTGCTGACATCTGTCCATGCTGTGTGCTCTACGCACGGACGTTAACACGCTGTTGCCATGAAGAAAAAAAAAAAAAAAAAACAGAGATTAAAAACGGAAATCAAATTTTTGCACGAATAACATTTCCTAAACACATGTTAGCCATCATGGCACAGCTTAAAATTACCAGATCTGTTTCCAGTACACACAACGAAGACGCAACATTTTTCGAACCTCTCGAACAGTTAAAATGCAGCCCTCAATTGGGTTGACGAGCAACGAAGACTTCACAACGATAAACAGCTTAAACCAATTGTGTAAGTGTGTTATGTTTCGTGTTAATTTAGATTCATTACAGATTTAGCTTGTCACGCACTTTTTTAATTCTCTTGGGTCGGCTTGCATGCACGGAAGGCTTTGTCGGCTCAGTTTCACGTACAGGTGAAACTATCGCTTTAGGCTTTCCTACTCGCTCAACAGTGGGTGCTGGAATTTTGAAACATAGCATTGTGTGCATGATTGTCATCACCGGATGTGACCATAGGAATTACTGCGAGTGACAAGCGTTTCCTTCCTTCGCTACCTGGCTTCGCAGTTTGGACTCGACCGCCAGGTTCGGATGACGTAATTTTAATTGGTGGTTTAACAGGCGTTCGAACAGCTGATTTTCTTTGACCAATCGAGCTACGCTTCAGAGCTTTCGATTGATAACTAGCTTCGGGATTTCCTTGTTCAGCGTGTTTTCCAGTCAAAGAATAACGCTTTTTGGATTTAACGTTTTCTTGTGAATTAATTATTCATTAATTTAATTATTCTCGTGATAATTATTCAGCCCTGAATTTGATGGGTTTTTTTCAACGAATTTAGCGGCTGCTGGCTTGACATTGCAACGCTATTCTCCTCTCTTGAGCGGACTTGATTTCTGTGTTTACGTACAGTCAAACCGTCTTCAGTAAGTACTGAATAAATGTGGTGTGGAAGTATTTGTATTATAGTTCCGGGCAGCCATAGCTTATTGGCAGTTTTGCTATAGTTTTTATACCATACTAAAATACCAACTAACAAAGCACGTTTTTGAGTGCTCTCCATTTGTTTTTCTTGCTTGCGTTTAACTTTAGCTATTGGGTCAGGGAGCAAGTCTTGTTTAATTTTAAATTCCCTGTTAAAGTATAACGTTGCAGGAGTAGCCTGCATAGTAGCGCAAAGAGTGGTGCGTGCTGACACTACATAACTATTTATACGTTCTTGAATTTCCAAGCCATCACCCTGTGCAGCCTTGTATACACGTTTAAAATTCTAGACATAGACCGCGGCGAGGCTGTTCACCCAGGGCACGTAAGCAGGCCCTGTTAGGTGACGAATTCCGTTGGTTTTTAACCAGTTTTGGAATTCGGTAGACATCCATTGTGCAGCGTTGTCTGTTACTAAACAGTCAATTAACCTGTATTCAGCAATATGGGTATTGAAAATATCGACATCCTTTGCTGAAGTTGTTGTTTTCATTTTATGCACAAATGTGATTTTGTTGTAGGCATCTACCATTATCAAAAACATAAAATTGTCGAGTGGGCCTAGGAAATCGGCATGGAATCTAGCGTTTGCATTTAATGGGTATTCCCAGGTGTGTTTAGGACCAACAACGTGTGTGTCCTTGTACTCTTGACAATTTTTACAAAATATAACCTTTGTGTTCAATGGCGTCGGCAATTGACAGCCACCAGATTTTTGCTCTGGCTAAACCTTTTAGTTTGACAATTCTAAAATGGGAACTGTGTAGATCTCGCAACCTTTGTCTACGCAAGGCTGTCGGTATTATGACTCGGTCCCCCCAAAATAGCGTGATTCAGCAGTAATTTCACTTTTACGAATAAAGTACGGTTTTAATTCAGGATCATCGCAATGCATGATGAACATAGCGGAAAACCTTACAAAGGATAGGATCCCTACGGCTTTCAGCAACCAGGATTTCATTTAACACAGGTAACTTTCAATAGTTTGTACAGCCAAAATATTGTATTGAGCCTCGGCCTTCTCAAATTCTCCGTCGTTGGGAAGGGGGAGCCTTGACAATGCGTCAGCAGTTACATTTTCTTTTCCAGGTACATGCTGAAAGTCATAAGAACAGCCATTCAAAAGGACTGCCCATCGCTGTACCCTTGCAGTTGCCATTTGCGGTATTCCAGATTTAGGGCCGAAAATCCATACTAGAGCCTTTTGGTCCGACTGCAGTATGAACTCTTGCCTGTACACGTACTTGTGAAACCTTTTCACACCCCATGCCACGGAAAGTGCTTCCCGATCAAAATGACTGTATCCTGCTCAGCTTTTGTGAGCTCCTAGAAGCAAAAGCTAGTGGCCTAGACTCGCCATTCGGCATGCTGTGCATCAAACTCAAGCCTACGCCATTGGGACGAGCTTCACAGACTAATTTAAGCTTTAACTTGGATCGTAATGCACTAAAACATCAGACTTCACAAACATTTGTTTAACCTTGTCAGCAGCTTGATCACATTCTGTCCTCCTCACCCATTTGACTTTAGGGCTTAACAGCCGGGTTACTGGGGCCAGGAAGTGAGCCAAGTTGGGAAGGTACTTAGAATAGTGATTTACGAAACCAAAGAAACTCTGAAGCTCCAAAATATTGGTTGGATTTGCAGCTTCGGTTACAGCTTCAATCACTTCCAGCAGGGTATGAAGACCTTCGGCATTTATCGTTTGCCCTAAATATTTTAATTCAGGCAGCGATAGCTTACATTTATCCATCTGAACCTTTGTCCCAGAATCTTGTATGGCTGTCAATAACAATTTAGAGACTCATCGAGTCATCGTGTTTCGCACCTTTACCACTAACCAAAATGTTGTCATAAAACGGCATACATTTTGGGATTTTACTAGTGATTTTTGTCATTAATCTTCGGAAAATGCCAGGACTTGACGCTAAACCTAGAGGTACTCCAAGCCACCTGAAAAGTCCTACAGGCGTGTTAATGGTAAGGGCAGCGTGTGACTCTGGGTTAAGTTCGATTTGTAAAAAAGCGTCTTTCAGATCAGTAAGACTAAAGGTATCATTACCTGCTAATTGACTAAACATTTCTGCAGCTGTAGGCACCGTACAGTGGTCTACTTCTAGATGTGGGTTTACAGTTGTTTTATAGTCACCTATGACCCTAATCTTGCCGTCAGGCTTATGCACGACGACCAGAGGAGTAGCCCATTCTGAGGTATCCACAGCTTCAAGAATTCCAAGGCTTACCAACCGTTTAATATCCTCATTTAACTTATTTTTTAAGGCTAAAGGAACAGGACGCACACAGCGGTATACTGGTTTGGCATCAGGTTTCAAGTGAATTTTGGCTTTATAATCTTTAAATTTCCCAATGCCAGGACTAAACAGCTCAGGAAACCCTTTTACAATTTCCTTTGTGTCACCTGTTTGCACGTTAACTTTTTGACATCTTTAACACCTTTTGACACCTTTGCAGGTCATAGTAGGGACCGTGGTCAATTCGAAAAATTGACAACCAATCTTTTCCTACCAAAGTTGGTTTGAAATGCTTAGAGAGACCACAGCATCTAATATCTCAGTATGTCGGTTAATTCTAACTTTTAAGTTAACAATATACATAACCTTTTCCTTCCGTTCACAGTATGAGTGAATTGAATAAGGGCTGATTGCAATGGTTCATTAGAAAAATATTTGTGATACCATTCAATAGGATCACAGTGCCGTCTGCTCCGGAATCGAGTTCTATTTGTAACTCGACTCCGTTCAGAACAACAGGAATATACCACTTACAAATCTTAAGTTGATTAACAACCAAAATTTTGTTGGTCATCAATTGAGTTGTAATTCCTTCGTCGTCCTCGCACATTCCCACAGTATGGTTTGTAAGAATGTAATCGTCACACGACTCAACCTCACTCTCGGAATCACTGCAAAACCTGTTTAATACTGTAGTATTTTCAGGATCAGTTTCGTTGCCGGAATACCCAGCTACGTGGTGCACCTTTTTCTTGTTACTGTATTTATTCTTTCCTTTTTGCTGCTTGGGGGTATAACTCTGATTAGTTTTTGAGTATTCTTTAGCTTTAGGAGCTTTAGTACTTGAACTGGTTTTACGATGTACAACTTTCAGATGCCCTTGAGTATGGCAACGCCCACACACATAGTCCTTGTATTTGCACCGATTTTTGGTGTGTCCCAACTTCCCGCAGCAAAAGCAGGAAAAACCTTTAACATTTTTATTCCGAAAACCAGGCTGTTCCGTTTTCTGTGCAACATAGTTCATAGCTTTAAAAGTAGAACGTAATTCAGCTTGATCAGCCTCAGCTGATTCAAGAGAAAGGGCAAGGGAAACTATGGCTGTTAAATCCAACGTTATCTTTCAGTAATTCCCTTTGGTTTCTGTCTGAAAGTAATCCCCCTATCAGTTTATTCCTGATCATTTCATTATTAATTTAATACGCGTTACCGAAGCCTAATTTAGTTGCGTTTGTTCTTGGTTTTTCTGCTTTATAATATTGACGGTGCAACCAAGCCAAAGCGTCGCATTAGAAACAACTATTGAACAAATTAAGCATCGGCTATGCAATTATCCCCTCCTGTTCTGTCTAATAAGGTACCGATTTTAAACTATAATAATCAGCACCACACTTTGGTTCACTACAAAGCAACTATAAATTTAGACATTTAAGATTAAGAAATTCCTAACTAGGGCACTATTGCCAAATAGAAATAAATTGCCAAACTCACTCAAACTTGGAGCAATGAAGTCGGTGAATGAAGTTGAAGAACTAATCTAATTTAATTTAATCTAATCTAATTTAAACTCATCTAGGCCGTTGCCACTGTAAAGTATGCTGGTCTTATGCATACTAGGTTCGTAACCTAGACTAGAAGGAGATATGCTTACACTTCTTGGCTTAACATATTGTGGACATTTAATTATGACTCTTGGCTCTTTTAATACCTTTACAGGTCACATGGTAAATCAGTCCCATGTTATAACAGTTTGGTAATCAGTACAGGTTAACACCATAGCAATTCTATGGCAACTATGGCAATATGTATGGCAGTTACTGAATAGTTAATAAACACTCTTAGCTAGGGCAGTAAGTAGAGTTAGTATCCCTAGCTTAATGTGATGGGTTAACAGCTAGGGATTAGGCTACCATGTAGTGCCACAAGTAATCACACTAGAGCTCTTTAACCAGTACACGTTTTTACAACATTTTAACCAGTACAGTTTTCTAAAACCCAAAGCTTTTTAACCAGTACATCTTCTTATATAGGTTAGCTTTTTAACCAGTACTGGTTTTTAAAACCCAAAACATCATCGCACATAGAATGTTGAATAGAGGAGTACACCGCGAACGCATTCGCGTGAAGAAGCCTGAAGCGCATTTCATAGCGCAGCATGGCACCGTCTGGATTTCTCCCGTTATAATGTTAAACCAGTTATAGTAAGAGTTAATCTAAACCAAAAACAATAAATTGTAAGCAAAAAAACCGCCAAGTTTCAGCCATTGAAGGTCTGTGATATCAAAAACGAGCCAAGTTTCCACTCATCAGACATACAACGCAACTTTAAAACTTGGAACATTTTTTTTTACTTCAATAGTTCGGCTATATCTTATTTTTTCGAATAAATATATAATTAAGTTAAAGATTTTTTGTTGCAATATCTTTTGTTTGAATCAATTTACAATAAAGTTTTACAACTCAGATGGCAGCAATTTGTTGAACTACTGCATACTAGCGTGCTGTACTGTAAACTATAGCTTTTAGTGTGGTGTATAACACAGTATTATTTGTGAATCCTTCCTGATGTTATGAAAATCAGAACCTCCGCGATTTGCTACTGAGTTTTGCAGTTCGTAAATAGTTTTTCTTAACCGAGAGCAGATTGATCGTCGGAGTGACCGATTGATCGTTTCAACTTTGATGTTGTTATTTCTCTTCGTGTGCACGAAACAATAATGAAACAGCAACAAGAACAACAACAATGAACTAGCTTTTATTTTGATGCTGGTTGTGCATCTTGGGTCTTCCAAACGAAAGGCTTGCAATACGCCAAGTTTTAAAGTTGCGTTGTATGTCTGATGAGTGGAAACTTGGCTCGTTTTTGATATCACAGACGTTCAATGGCTGAAACTTGGCAGGTTTTTTTGCTTACAATTTATTGTTTTTGGTTTAGATATCAGAACTTTTGGTAGCTACGCGTAACGTGATATTTTTGTTATTTATGATGTTGTGGATTCTTTACATTTTTGTTTGTAACCTTTGTGAAGCTTTACTTCTGGACTTTCAACATTTTCGGTGTTGACTTTTGTGTAGATATAAGTTCTCTTGGTAACTGATTTGATTTTATGGAGTTTGGATTTTGTACGTCAAATACTTTCTTTAAAAATAAACTAGGAATAACTAATTACTCGCAGAAAGGAGTCAAGTATTAATTCAACAGGAATTGCACATTTCAGATAAAATGGTAAAAACATTTAACTACAGCAGTAAGGTTTCACGTGGACTAAACAGTACAACAACACTGCAGTATACGAAAATTAACAGGAGTGTTTATTTGTGTTTGTTTGCTGTTTTGACTTCGGATCAGTTCAACCTTACATTAAGCATTAATGTATTGGTATATATCGTATCAAAAACCAAAACTGGCAAAAGGAACCGCCAAGTTCCGAATGGTACGGCCCTTTAAAGGAGTGATATTAACACACCAACACATTCACCAACTTAATCGCACCGCTTAATAGTTCGAAGGTTAAATGAAAACTTGAACATTGCTATTTTCGGTAGCAATGTTCAAGTTTTCATTTAACGTCCAAATTATTACGTGGTGCGAATAAGTTGGCGAAAGCTTTGGTGTGTTGATATCACTCCTTTGAAGGGCCGAACCATTCGAAACTTGGCGGCCCCTTTTACCAGTTTTGGTTTTTGATATGATAACAGTCCTTTTTTTTTTTATTTTGCATTAGACTCAAATCCACAACCGTGCAGATGTGTAATAAAGTGTCACGTCAACAAGAAATTAGTTTTCTTAATATGGCACCAGGCACGCCCTCAGTTATAGACCCACAACTGCGACACATGCTCAGAACTCTGATTTACAATGCGCCATGCGAGGGCGCTGTGCAGACCTGCCCACAAATCCTATCTAGGTACTGGTCAAGCTCGCACCGTATAATGTACGCCGATTCCCTAGACTTACCCTGGTACTCGTACCAGGCCGCGTCAATAGGACGCCTCTTCCAGCGCTTGTATCCCTGACGATGGTCACCAACAGCACGAGAGCACGAAATAGTGCACCAAACGGGCTGCGACCTCATCACAGCTACCTGCTGGCGACGGCAGTCTGTTCTAACAGGAACAACACCGTTGACCTCTAGCCAATCCCCTATAATGCCATTAGAAACCTGAGGTCCCTTCCTGGTGCGTGCTCATCGCGGAGCGCAAGCAGCGCGAGGAAGCAGGACCACGGGGAAGTGACCACTCCCTCGTTGATCGCCGACACCGAGCAGCAAAAACATTTCTGAATCCCCGAGGAGCAAACAAAAAGGTCGAATACTGATTCCTGCACTGTGTTCCTTTGCCACCGTGAGAAAGTTTACTTTCCACCATGAAGAACACTAAGGTCACCCTGGTCGATGGCTGTACTAAGATGCCGACCGTTCGTATCGACCCTAATTGAACCCCAGTCATAGTTGTGGGCATTTAAATCTCCGCACACTATAAGAGGATGAGGGAACAGCCGAAACCAAGTCTCCCACTCCCGAGTCGTACGGGGACTCTTAACGTGAACAACTACAACGGTCACCCAATGTGCAAACATGAAATCTTAACAGCACATACGTCTAGACTGGAAAGAACATATGGGACAACCCATTTGATAAATATCCCAACACCTACTCCTCCTGAGACGAAATCACACTGAAGAGCAGCAACATTCTCAGAGGAAGTTAAATTAGCTTCTTGAACACCTAACACATGCATGCGCGATAGCAGTTCATCAATTTCGTGTCTTTTGTTGACAATGCTCCTGGCGTTCCAGGAAACGATAGAAAAGGCCGTGGTACCGAACGAAAGTGCGCATGCTTAAACCTGTAACCTAATCGGTCGTGGCCCTAACCAACTACGACCCCCTCCTCCACTCCATCCCCACACCCCGGCGACAAATTATCAGAATTATCATTAGCACTACAGCCAACTGTAATCTCACTGGCAATCCCAACATCCAAACCATCAATTTCAAACATTACTGGGCCAACAAGAGTATTATTACTGTCACTTCGAACAATGTCATTGCAATAATCGTGATCATTCACCTGATTACCTGCACCAACACAATCTTCCACCTGATTATCTTCATGACTGACCACATCCATCGCAGCTTCAACTTCAAACTTACCAACTCCGGTATCGTTAACCGCACATCCTAGCGAAACTTGTAAACCATGACTTGCTACATCAGCCCCACAAAGGGCCATGTCACACACCTTACCAGATCCAGTAGAAGTACTTTCCTGTCCACTAACTGAAGCTCGAGAACGATTACTCCGTTTCTTCTTCCTGGCGGGAAGCGAGTCGCTCCTTTCTCCTCTGGTAGGAACACACAAAACCGATGAAGCATTTGGTGAAACTTGAGTACCATTCTCTATTATGCCGGATCCCGGGGGCAAAATGATCGACCCCGAGACAAATAACATCTGCCGCAGCTCAACACACGGGGTGGCACCGCCCTGCTGAGCCACAGACTGTGTGCTGGACAGATGGCACTGGTTACCAGACATCACATGAAGACCCGCACCGTCTCCAGCACATTCTAATTGGCGTTGCAGATTGCTAACCGGAACAGCACACAGTTTAGCCTCAACTGCCTCTCCTCAACTTCTGCCTGCACAGTCCTCAGGTGGTCACAGATGCGGCGCGGATCATAGTACGCCGAGCATGAAGCGCAGTACAGGCTCGTGCACTCTCGCCTAAAATGGCCGCGCAATGAGCACCTTAGACATGGGGGCAAGCGATCCGCGACCACAATCAACGATGACATACCCTTAACAACACATACATTTGGCACATGTTCGATGGTTTTAAACAGCTTCAAGCGAAAGGTAACGAGACGCACAGCTGTGTCGCAAACTTCCTCACCACGAACCACCAAACGCTCGAAGGCATGTGTCTCAAGTGTGACAAAATCTTGAAAAGCTGCAGCTACGTCAGCTGGGGTAACACTATGTGGGAGCCAATGTAACCTTGCGTGAACAGGTTGATTGTGCAGATCGAAGATTTCTACAGGTGAGCCGTTAATAACTAATTTCGCCTCGAAGAGTTTTTTATTCGCTGCTGGTGATACCAAAGTCACTTCAAATGCATGTCCAGTGTGCAAAATACCGAGAGCCTCAATCTCTCTCCTACCCACCACGGCTTCTACGTGGAGGTATACTTGTGTCAGTGGGTATGATTTCCCTTTCTCACCAGTGACAGTATGAGCGACCTTGTTAAGTCAGCCGACAATAAGCCACCACCATACTGCTTCTTGAGAGCTACAATTTTCCGACTGTAATTCCGTTCATGTCCTTCTTTTGCTCTAGACGGAATATCTGGGTTCACGTCCAATACTAACGGTTTCTGTCCCTTCACTGCTGCTGAGCACATCCTTTCAACAGTCTGGAGAACTTCTTCGCGGTCGTTTGCCTTGTGAGCGGCGTGGGCCATCGCTAAGTCCTGCTCCCCTTCAGTATGGCCGCCATCTTGTTGATGTCCACTTCCACTACACTTGAAAACGATCTCAAACCATACTTCTCAACTGCCTCCCGTGATATCCGCCGCCTTTCTGCCTGAAGCAGAACTTCTTCAAAAACCTCACCGTCAACAAGACCCGTATTGATGTCCGACGAAGACAAAACCTTAGCACAAAGCAATTCCTGGAGCAGGACATCTTCTAATAACAATGCAACTTATATTTAGTATGGAGTTCTGCAAGCCAGATATATGCCGTGGCAGCAGGTCATTTGGTTGTTTCTTTACGTTTTTGGTTGCCAGGTTTTCATTGAAGCTTTACACTTTGTTATTTATGGCAATGATTCTTGTTTAGGTATCAGTTGTTGTGGCAAGTGATTTTATGATTGTCGGTGTTATATATTTTTTTAAATTTTCGAATAATTTCCTTTAATGCAAACTAAAAATACCTAATTACTTGCAAAAAGAAGCCAAGTATTAATTCTACACATTTCAGATAAATAATACTCTTGTTGGGTATTTGTTGACTGTTTGTTTATGGGTATGGCATATTTTCTTTAACAATAACAATCTAACTTACTAGTTAGTATGGAGGAGTTACGCTACGCCGATATGTGGCATTACAGTACGTCATTTCTGGCAAACCGACCAGCGCTTAACATGCACTTGCAAATACACGAGATACGCGACCAACACAATGCTTCTAACAATACCGAACAATTTAGGGTTACGAACAATACTTTAATAATCCATAGTCTCCCAACGCACCAGTTAGCTCACTAACCCAAGGACCCTCCATTCCCAAACCACCAAAGGTATGTAGAATTAATGTCGCCCAATGCTCACAGCAACTTTCTTTTGAAAAGGTCTTCTGAGTCGTTCACAATCGGCGTCTTAAAATCTTTGGAAATTGACATGACTTACGGGCCATTAGTAGCTAGCTAGTTAGCTAGCCAACACATTGTCAACGATCTTTGATAGCAATTTTTTCCTAGAAAGAGTCGTCTGACAAACCAAAACCGTAGCCCTACATTATAGCGACGTAATGCCTGGTTGTCCAACAGATTAGCAGCCTTTTTTGTCGCATGCAAGTATTTTATCCACTACTCATTGTAGTCTATAAAACTTTTGCTTCAGATAAAAACACATGCTTAAGCTTGCCGCCTTTATGCAACAACAACAATACAACAACAATGAAACAATAATTTGTTTTAAACGAACGATTGTCCAAACAAGCAGCCTAATACGGATTTCGTATTACCTGTATAAATTCTTGACTCTCGAGATTGGCGCGCACCGACTGATACCAATTTCGCATTGGTAAATTCAAGTGGCCCTGGCCGTGCCAAGGAGGGCTGGGCACCGTTTTATTAACCAATGCAAAATTGGGCCGGCCTAGGCCGGACCGGCATTTCGAGAGCCGGCCCGGCTCACATCAATGGTGTGAGCCTGGCCACGCCAGGGACGGCCAAGACCGCTTTATTTACCAACACGAAATTAAATTAGGGACGGAGCTGGCCAGCGCCACTTAAATCAGAATGGTTTATGAATGGTGCTGCAGTGTAGCGGCAGATAGTGGAACGTGTCAAGTACCACAAACCGACACGTGGCGGTGCTGTAAATCGTGATCAGTGAGCTGTGAATTAACCAACGCGAAAGCGGGCCGGCCAAACCAGCAGTGACCCCGATCGGCACTAGCCGGTCCGCCCCAGTCCATCCTGGCCGCTTGAATTTACCAATGCAAAATCGGTATGAGACCCAGCCCTGGGCAACTCGTTTCGCATTTCACATTTAAAAAATTCTTAGCGGCCGTGTTTGCTGATTCTAGCGGGAGGGATTGAGTCGTGCTTATCTTAATCCAACAACAATAGGATTGCATAGGGGAGCAGCACGAGGAAGAAAGGTCGTTTGTGCCAGTAGAAGGATAATACCCAAGAATTATTCCCTGGCGCAAACCAGCACGCTTTGCCGTAGCGGCCAACCTGGCTCGCAAATGAGTGGCCAGCACACGCTGGCGCGAGACGAATTTAGTAGTGTGAAATCAGTATCGTATCAAAAACCAAAAGTGGAAAAGGGACCGCCAAGTTTCGAATGGTTCAGCCCTTCAAAGGAGTGTTGAATACCAAAACATTCGCTATGTTAATCGCACCGATTAATAGTTCGAAGGTTAAATAAAACTATAACATTGCTACTTTCGGTAGCAATGTTAAAGTTTTCATTTAAAGTCCAAAGTATTATTCGGTGCGATTAACATGGCGAATGTTTTGATGTGGTGATATCATTCCTTTGAAGGCACGAACCATTCGTAACTTGGCAGTCCCTTTTACCAATTTTCGTTTTTGATATGATATCACTCAACCAGTCTGCAGATGTGTAATAATGTGCCACGTCAACAATAGGTTGAGTGGCCATTTTCCCAATATTTGAATTTCATATAACTTCTGTTAAAGGCCGAACCATTCTCAACTTGGTCACCAGTTTTTGGTTTTATTTTGACGTTTGTGTATTTTTCGTGAAATGGATGTGGATACAATTTCTTTGGCAACGTTGTTTAGATTTATCACGACACACCAGTGTGTGTCTAGATACGGACGTCAGTAGAAGTTAATGCATAAGGTAGAGCAGAGCGTGAGGGGTCAAGCCCGTGTTAGCTCTCGTATGAATAAATCAAATCAGTATACAAGTTGGCATTGACCGAAATTTGGCCGTCCAACGAGAGACTATGCCTACAATACTAACAATGGTTATAACAATACTTTAGAACTTACGCCCCCTCCCATGCCATTGCCGTTACATCACCAGAAAAGGTATGCAGTTCATATCATAGTGCAGCCATTCGTCCAATTTCATAGCTGGAAGCCTTTCCGCTATCTCGGTATCATTGAATAATCACCCTATGGGAATTAACATCGGATGAGCGGAGTAGTCGGAATCGAGAAACTAGCTAGCAAGTAACACATTTGCAATGTTACTGAGGGTCAGATTTTGCATTGAAGTCGCTTAGCTGATATTCTTACACGAATTATTTTTTGTCAGGTGGGTCATTGCTCTCCATTTTACCACAATTTAAGCTTTTATTATTTTTCTACAAGTACCTGAAATATGCCCAATTATGCTTCAGGATATTAGACACTTACGCTATGGCGTCACGCTACAATGTTTTTTGTCCTCGACAATTGAATTGATGTGATGATTGTTGCTTAACTTGGCACGACACACTAGCGTTTGTCTAGATTGGTGTATGTTAATTTCGCATCCAGCATTAGACTGTAACTTTGTTAGCCAGTTATTTCATAAGTATCAGTGGGGACACGTGCTTACGTCAAAGATCTAGAATAAGTTAAACATGAACGCTATATAGTTGCCAGCCATTAGTCGGTGGATGGATGACGTTCGCTACTAATAATAATTTTTCACTCTTTCACTCTTTCTTTCCTGACGGATTCGATCCATTTTCGAACTAAAGAGCTAGACTGTGGCATAGCATCTTTGTACAAAATTTTGACATAAATCGGATATTTCGTTTAAACGTTATGGAGCTACCAGACAGACAAACCGTTGCATAAGAATCTAAATTGACACTAGTAATAAATAAAGTGAACCGTGTCGTTGACGTTAAGTACCGAAACACATCGGCCATGTTTTGAAACGTGGTCAAGCTGGCGCAAACAAAACTATGGCCGAGCTAGGAACGGTACCTCAAAATTAACATGTGCGAAGTCAAACTGCACAGTTTGGTATGGCACAGTACGCTTAACTTGCTAAACTCTGTCTGTGCCTAGCTGGTTGGGCAAGATCTGGTTTGGTGACAGGCAACGTTTAGTCGTATTGATCCTGCACACTATGTAACGTAGCGCACCTCATAACCATGTTATGCGCAGTCCAGTCTCTTAATAAAGGTCAGTCAGTTACGCACTAGCAATGGCGTCGCACGTGTCATCATTACATGGTGTCAGAATTCTTGAAAGAACCGTTACAAAAACATGGTGAAACTGAAAACTAACTGTACAAAGAAGAAGCTGAAAGTGTCATTAACGAACCGCAGCAGAACTACAGGTTTTTTTAATTGGTTTCGTTCTTTTTTACTTTGCTTTCGTTTTCCTTCACTTTGCTTTCGTTATGTTTCGAATTGCTTTAGTTTCTTTGCCTTTTGGTTTAG
>JAHWFP010269879.1:0-27051 GCA_023313725.1 Lithobius niger | reverse complement strand
TTTGTGGGTGTGCCTCCATTATTGAGGCAGTCCCTTTAGTTGTACTTGCTGGCCACTACAGCCACTTCCTGTAACCTAATGTGTGGCCTGTATGTTTAATAAAGGCTGTAAAGGTCAGTGTTGGCAGGAAGCCAATGCTCACTATTATGCCATTCAACCCCCTGTTATCATTGGACCCACACTCATTGGGAGGGGGTTCATACCCCGCATCGGTAGTTAGCTAGGAGCTTGATAACTTAGGCTAACATAGCAAAAATCACTATAAAATAGGCCACAATCATGAACCCAAAATTCTTTAGTTTAGGGGGCTCTACATTTTACTCTTGCACCCCTTCCTTTGAAAAATGCTAGCTGCAGCACTGATTGTGTTGGCGTTGCCATGTGTTGCGATTTATTGACTTTTGACTTGAGTGTTGCTAGCACTGCTGCTGTTGTTTTGCACTACAGTACAAATGAAGTGGCCAGCACAAACGAAGTGGTCATACGTTTTCTAGCAGGGAAGCATAAAATTTGCTCCCACCCAGAGAAAATATTTATTTACGTCAACATTTTCAATTACCAAGCACAACTGGAGGGGGAGTGGGAAGGTAGTAAGGAGACAGGTACAGCCGAAAAGGAAAATGAATGAATAGCCTTTTTTTTTGGGGGGGGGGGGGCTGCGGCGGATGGAGAACCATATTCTGATGCTGGGTTGCGGGATTGGGAAAATGCGGAGGAATATGATGATGACACAGACCCCAGACATCGGCATATTCTTCGTTAGCGGCATATTGGGAGCTACTAATTTGTAACGTCACACGCCAAACGGGGTATAAGCAGGAGCACATTATATACACGTCCTCTTATATTTATGCTACCCCTGGTATAAGTAAATAAAAAAGAACTGATTGGCTATAAAAATCTGGCCGTCGGACTGATTTACTGCCAAACGGCAAAAAGGGCAAAAAGAAATAATAAAAAGTCATCAGTCGTCTCCCTTAGTAACGTGGGGCCGAGGTGGGGGCAAAATGGAAATAAACACCTTTGTTTCTATTAAGCCTTAAAGAACAAAAATACCTATGTTAAGCCATGGGAACAGCTACGTTTTGAAAAATGAATAAAAGGAAAACCCGTGTGTTGATGATTAAAGTATCTTTTGGCTGCGCATCGCTTGCACTTGCACTATGCAACCAACGCGTGAGTACTGAGTAGTGATGATGTGATTACGAATTAAAAACTATATTCAGATTACAAAGTCATACAGAACATAAATACAGAACATAACCATGACATAACGTTATGCAGTTATAACCATATAACGCTATGCAGTTAGGCTGCCACGTTGATCACTCAAGTCACTGAAATAGCCAAGCATTTTTTTTTCTAAAACAAAATCCCGATTGCTTTCGTACTCAAAATCCCGATTGCTTCTTTTTAAACTTAAAAATTAGATGCTGTCTTTTGTTTACAACACAACTGCTAACAAATCCATACAGCTTGAACTGACTTGTCGTAAATAATAACTGTAGGCGTCGAACGATAGCTGCCATAGATGCTGAGACAACGGTTTCGTGCTACATTCACGCAAGTATAGCCCACTACATCCCATATTGCTTCGTTCGCTTGCGTTGACTATCAAGAGATGGCGCCACGAGTGTTGATCCGGGTGTTTACTTGTGGCCGTCCGTCGTGTGGCCGTCTCGTTGCGTCCATCTGACGCGACAACTCGATTTTATTAATAAAGATTGGGGATATGAAAACCTAATTTTAAAAAAAAAATCTCGTCGTACACTAAGCATTACGGAGTTGTACATACTATAGTAGCAGAATAAGATTAACGCTTGACCTTGTGAGAAGCTCATAAAAGAAATCGCATCTTCGCCGGTTAGGGCTTCGCATGGTGAAAATAAAGAGTAACGGAGAATAGAAAAGAAAAAAGAGGAGAAGGGGGATTGAGGCTTAATGGCACGTCGACAGCTACGTCGTAAGCGCCAACCTCAGTCACAGTGCAGTGATTCGGGTTGTCACTGCGCCACACATTACAGAGATGTTACACAAACATGGAAGGAGGTGGACGAGGGGAAGGAGGAGAAGAAGGGGAAAGGCGCTGAAAGGAGGAAAGAAGAAAGGAGAGAGGAACTCACCTCTATAGTTTGTTCCACATTATGTTTGGAGGAAACTGACTGCATGACGCCACGTTTCCTTGGACACTAGTGCAAAATTATGTGGATATCACACTTGTACACTCTACACAGTTACTATTAGAGTCTATGAGTGAGACATTTACATATTTGTTGCACTGGTAGTGGAAAGAAACGTGGCGTCATGCAGTCAGTTTCCTGCAAACATAATCCGGAACAAACTATAGTGCAGGCAGTGAGAAGCTAAGAAAGGATTGATACTATATTTTGTGATAAAAGCATGAAACTCGGTACAGTGGTAGTTTGTAACAAGGTGAGTAAATTGACATCGCGATTTCGGCCTTGGGGGACTCCGAGGGGGTGATTTACCCCCCAAAAAACTATTTTTTGGCTGCACCTTCTTAACCGTCAACAAATTAAAGGAATAATATGAAGCAAATACGGTTATAACACAATTCTGGACAGGAAAGGTGATATACATCTTTTAGATAAAAGCAACAATTGAACCCCAAAAACCTTATTCATATCTTAAGCATGTCCATTTCGGGCTATTAGAGGGATCGCTAGACCACTTTGAATTCGAAAATCACCTTACACTTTCGCTGCTATGCAAATACCTCTTCATATTGAAATGCACGTAGAACGGCCCTTATCTAAGTTAAACAATTGCGGTTAGGCTTGATGGAAAGAATCGATTCGCACCTTTCAGAAAATTCTAAGCATGTCCATTTCCGGCTATTACCAAGCTCGCAAGAGCACTTTGAAACCGAAGGTCACTACAATATGTCCCAAAATAAAGGACTATATATTGGATATGAGATGGTAATAACAACGTACTTGAATAGAAAATGGCATATGGCAAATCCGTTGGTGGTTCCCAAACTGACCTTGGAGGTCGTTTTCAAGGTCATCCAAACTATATCTCCTAACCTATTCAAGATACGGACATAAAGTAAATTACAAAGTTGTTTGGAATTATAACACAAGGCAAACAAAGAAAACAGAATTGAAATCCCACCATAAACACGCAAAATATGGGTAAAACAACTTGGACCTTGCAGGGGAGACAACCAAGGGACAGCAATAAGCCTAGAAAGTGATCAAATACAGTTAATTCAAGCCTTAATAAGGTTTAAAGGTGCTTTGAAGCAAAGATTATGCAGAAAACAATCCATCCAGCAGGCATGTAACAAACTGAAGCTGAAAACGGAGCCTTGCTGAAAATGGATATCTAGAAGGTGCGCCATAACCAGAACACCAATCCACAGGCAGTAAAATACAGGTACATTCTTCACTAATGAACACAAGTTTCCTTCATTACGTTAAGGTGATAACACAAATACGAAACGATAATGCTGAACAAATCTAAATAGATAAAGCAAATTAACAGAAAATATCCACAAAATCCTACTTTGAGTATAGTAGTTGATTTATTGTGGTTCTGCTCTTCGTGGAGTATCTTAGTGATAGCCCTCGGAGCAGAGGGGAGCAGTATCCAAAGTTTGTGGGGGCTTTCTCATTATTTTTTGAATTTGCACGAGCGGTTTCTTTGATCCATTAAAAGAAAGCTATTTAGATAGTTCCCAAACCTTCTCTTTGGCGGCACTTCCCCATTGAGCACAAGCCCACGCCTCCCCCTTCCCCCGTGCTTTCGCCCAGGCTTTCATACAATTGCCGAAATCAGACACAGGATTTCCTCTAGTCGAACGTTAGTGCTACAGCACACAACCACATGGCGATGCAAGAGTGATTGCTTATTGCTGCTCCTTGATTGGTTCCCCTGTCCAAGTTGTATTGCCCATATCTTCCGTGTTTGTGGCGCGATTTCAGTTCTGTTTCCTTTATTGAACTTGTGGTATCATCCCAAACAACTTTCGAATTTACTTTATGCCCGTATCTTGAATAGTTTAGGAGATATATTTTGAATGACCTTGAAAACGACCTCCAAGGTCAGTTTGGAAACCATCATCAGATTCGCCATAGGTGATTTACTATACAAGTACGTTGTGATTACCAACTCATATCCAGTATATAGTGGTTTATTTTGGGTGGACGGGACATCCGGGACAAACTGTATAACAACCCACTGAACAATGGAACACTCCTGCAAATTAAAGGGAAAAACTTGAAATACGATTTTACGGTTCAATGGTTGCTTTTACCTAAAAAATGTATGGCACCTTTCTTGTCCAGAATTGTCTGCTGAACATTTTTGCTCCGCATTATGCTCTGAATTTGTTGACGGTTAAGGGGTTAGTTTTATTAATTTTACAGCACAACAAAGCCCAAGAACCACGTCTCCTCGACTTAATTTACTCAACTTGGCAAAATTAACCAGCTTACCAAATTTATAGCTTTCATCACACAAAAGATACGAATTTTGGCAATTTGGCATTTTGGTAAGAGGGGCTAGGCCTCCCTCAAGACCGAAATCACGATGTCTCCTCCACTCAATTTACCGAACTACTAAATTTCATGTTTTTATCATAAAAAGCAGGTTCGTATGTCTAATTGCCTGTACTATTCGGAAACTTTCTCTATTTCTCTTCCTTTCTTTTCACTCCACTTTCCTTCCCCTTTACCCCTTCTCCTACCCTTACCCCACCCCCTTACTCTTCTCTTCTCCTTGCCTCTTAGCTTTCCTAGTCTTCCCTATCTTTGACAGTTGATTTTCCCTGTTGGCATACTTTATTGTTCACGTATTTCATCGGAACTGCGTTATAGCCTTTACTGTAACGTTTGACCTCAACATCCCATGTTAAAACCGAGATTTTTATGCTTAATATCACCACCTTCTATGAATATTTTTTGATTAAATTTGGTATATTGTTTGACTTGGTTAACAAGCATACAAAAATTCATTAAAATCAGCTGGAACAAATAGGCGATCTGGACCTGAGCCGAAACCATGAAATTCGTTTTTGGCTTGTTGTTACGACACGTTTCTACTATGCTCTCTACAGATCAAACTATTCGTCCTTTAAAGCTACTTCTTAGCTCATTTTACAGGTATTGCTCATAGTATGCGGAATAAGGAGAAAAATATTTCACCTCCGGATACCAGCATCAAACTTTACGTGTTGTATAAACACATATCAAAGGCTGAAAATCAGCCAGGAGACAACCTCAGAAATGATTACGTCACGTGCAGTGACGTCATCGAAATGGCAACCAAACAGTTTCTTTAAAGTCGCATATCTCACAAAGTACTGAACAGGTTTCATTCTAAAGCTAAATTTTTATCTGTAACCAAGGTGTCTACATATTTTGGTATAAATATAATAGTTTTCGTCTTATTCCTGAAACTTGAGATTTTACCACATTTCTTGTTATTTCGGTTAATTGCTACTGCTAAAATTAGCCCAAATTTACCCAAAATTAAATGTTTCATTATAGGAAAATCACTACAACTTCAGAATGGAGGTTATGGTATGCTTACATCTGTATACTAATAATAAACATTTTCATTTATGAATACTATTTATTCTCAACAAAGAAATTACATTAGCAACTTTACTTTGAATATAATGGTTGGGTAAATTGTTAATGCTAATGATCTGATTACGTTATATGTTAAGTTAGCTCATTGGATTAGGTTAAGTGTTTACTTGTATTACAATGGTTTATATTTAAATGTGTCCCACTAATAAACGTAAACTATGAGATGTTCAAAATTTGGAAGTCGTGTTAATATAATTAGTTCCTGTCATTGTTCATGCATTCTTGAACAATGACCTTCGCATGTCGAAAGAGTGCATCAGAGTCCAGATTTTACATAGTGGCACTGTGTACATACATAGTTCCTTGCACTTACACGTAACCAATTCCTGGCAATGTTTGCTTACGTCTGGAATATAGTTCAAAGAGGTGTGAACCTGTGCCATCATCTGTCTTGTCTGCCCACTGATATGCATAGGATTTAGGATTGAGGTCTACGTCTGCCTTCAAATAAAGCTGACATTGTATCTTGTGTTCAAAAAAAATTTGCAGCTCATTAAGTGAAGTCACTGCACCTGCTCGAATGCCAGTTGCATCAGCCCTGATCACTGATTTGCCTTTGTACACATGTTGACACCAAGAACAAGTATAATTTCAGCAATACATTGAAGGCATTATAAGTCCCTACAAAAAGATGAGGTTAGAAACAGTTAGTAAAATGGATATAGTATTTGACAAGTATATCAACAGAAGTTTACAGTCGTATACTGGCAAGTCTAGGGGTTCTGGTGAAAGGATTGCAGTCACACCTGGAAGGTCCCACGCAATTTTAAACAGCGTTTAACCGAAAATAGGAATAAGGAGGAACTCCTCATATGTTGGCAACTAATCTAGTCTCAGTGATAAGCCCTGGCAAAGACGTATTTTGCACCAACAAGGATAAAGTGTTGTCATCAACTGGAGAATAGTATATAGCCTCAATATCACCATCATCGCATGAAGAAGATGATGGAAGGCTTCTTCTGCATGCAACGGACGCTGCTGTACATGGATACAGTAAATTTCTTATTAAAACAGTAGATTCGGACGTGGTTTCCAAAGCATTATTTTCATTTCCATGCATCACAGAAGCTGAAGAACCTTGGACTGAGTTTGGCATCCAGAAGAACTTGCAATATTTGCCCATTCATGAATTATCTTTTAATTTTCCCAGTAATGTATCTGAGTTGATTCCTTTCTTCCATGCATTTACTGGGAGTGAAAGAGTATCGTTATTTTCTGGTATTGGGAAAAAATTGCATGGAAAACATGGATGTGCTTTCGTGATGGTGACTTTGCTCTCCAAAAAATTTCTAATGTCAAAAAGAGCAGTTACACATGAACACAAGACACAGTGCCAGCTTTATGTGAAGGCAAATGTATACCACCAAATCCTCAGATTCAGGATGCATCTCAGTGGAGAGGGAAAACTGATGATGGCACAGGTTCAGACCACTGTGGACCACACTTCTAGACGTAAGCAAAAATTGACGGGAACTGGTTACGCGTAAGTACAAGGAACGATGTACGCAGTGCCACTTTTAAAAAAATGGGAATTCGGTGCAATCCTCCCTTTTGTGTACATGCGAAGGTCATTATTCAAGAACGGTTAAATAATGGCAGGAACCAATTATTGTACTTACACGACTACCAAATGTTGAACATCTCATAGTTTATTTATTTTTTTTTGTAGGAAACACTTAATCTTAACCAATGTATTACAAGTAAACAATTAATCTAACCTAATAACCTAACCAGATCGTTAGCATAAACACTTAACCCAACTATTGTATTCAAAGTAAAAGTTGCTAACGTAATTTCTTTGTTGAGAATAAATAGTATTCATACATGATAATGATTATTATTACCAAATTGTTCATTATTTACATAAAGACATTAATTACAGGTACACTAATTAATATGTTAGCATACCATAACGCCCATTCTGTAATTATAGTGATTGAAAAGCTATTTTCAACAACGTAACATTTAATTTTGGGTAAATATTTCATTTTGGCAGTAGCAAATGGAAGAAATAATTTCAGGAATAAAACAAAAACTATTATATTTACAGCAAAATACGTAGACACCTTGATTACAGATAAAAAAAAAAGTAGCTTTAAAATGAGTCATGTTTCACTAAAATTCGTTCAGTAGTTTCTGAGATATGCGACTTTAAAGAATCTGCTTGGTGGCCATTATGATAACCTTACGTGAAGTGACGTAATCGTTTCTGAGGTTGTCTCCCGGCTGATTTTCAGCCTTTGATATGTACATATTCAACACCTAAAGTTTGATGCTGGTATCTGGAAGAGAAATATTTTAAGGGTTTTTGTTGCATATTCCACGTACCATCACATGTACCCTTTCCAAAATGCCTTTTTGAATTGGTCAAGTCTTTAAGGGGTTCGGGAGGTCTAAACAACCAAATTGATTTTTTTACATTGTTTTAAACATCGCTATTATGCAACAATGTCAATCAGCCAACGCCAGCTACAAGACGTAGACTGAATATTAAAGGGGTTGTTTCCATTAAGGTTTGTGTTTAGGTTGTTTCGTTTGTATGTCAAAGTACACCGAATTAGAAAACAAAAACGAACTCATTTGATTCTTAAGCTAAGGTAACAGCAAAGGAACACAAATAAACTTTCCTGTGAGGTTTCAGATACTGCAGTGATACTGTACTGATTAGACCACGTGGTACATTACTGATGTATCCTTTTATTATACACGTAAATACAATTAAAGCCAGAGCCGAAATTTTTAAAACTTATCATGCCCAAACAAAGGAAGGTTAACGTAAGGCTATACACTCGACTACTTTCTTGACTAAATTTTGTAGTGTTCTTCCGTCACGTCGTCTACTTTCCGTTCATCACCCTAATGATGATACTTAAATAATTTTTCAAGATTTTCAAGCCCTTTTCCACGCATGGAATTTTATTATTACTTTCCAGCACTTTTCCAGGTTTACAAGGATTCGTACGAACACTGAATTCCCTGTAGAGCTTAGCTAGACACACTAACACGATTAGTTTTTAAACATATCCCATCATTGTCGTTCAGCCAAGTAGAATGCATCATTCATTAGCTGATCCATCGTGCGCAAAAGTAAAAATGGTAAAAATATTTAACTACAGCCGCATGGTGGACTAAGCAATACTGCAGCATCTGAACCTTACAAGAAACTTTAAATGGTTCTTTTCCTGTTTTGATTTCGAAACAGTTAAACCTTACCTTATGCATCAAACGAGTTCGTTTTTTTTTCTAATTTTTAAGATGCTGAAAGAGAGTAACAGACAAACTAGCTAACAACGGACGGATATACACTGAATTCAGGGTTCGTCTGACAAGGGAACAGAAGAACAACGTGGTCTGTCAAAAATCATCAGTAATAAGAAAGAAAAACAAGCTCTTTTGATGTTTAAGGTAAGGTTTAACAAACAGTCAAATCAGGAACGAGTACAAATCAACTTTCCTGTAAGGTTTTAGCTACCACAGTGTTCCTCAGTGTTCGGTCTACGCACTTTCGGTAATATACTTTGATACTGGTAAAAACTGAAAGGCAGATAGCTTGAAATTAACGAGAATTAGACATGCATATGCACACACACATACACACACACACGTGCCTCAGAACAGACACGCCTCTACCTTTTCGTGTTGAGTTGGTCAGTGGCATTCTTCAGCCAAGGCATCCCCTTTACTTTTATCCAACTGTAGATGAGGATTATTTTAAAATATTTTGATCATGTTAAAAAAGACGCGCAGAGCATATACAGAATGTCTCAGAAGTCCCGTCTACCCAAAATAAAGGGCTATATACTGGATATGATTTTGTAATAACAACGTACTCATATAGGAAATCACCTATGGCAAATCCGATGATGGTTCTTAAACTGACCTTGGAGGTAGTTTTCAAGGTCATCCAAAATATATCTCCTAAACTATTCAAGATACGGGCATAAAGTAAATTAGAAACTTGTTTGGAATGATACCACAAGTTCAACAGAACTGAAATCGTGCCAAAAACATGGAAGATATGGGCAATAAAACTTGGACACTACAGGGGTGCTAACCAAGGGACAGTGATACGCAATTACTTGGTGTCATCATGTGGACGTGTTTTGAAGCACTAACGATGGACTAGAGGAAATCCAGTTCCTGATAGCGGTAATTGTATGAAAGCAGGGACGTAAGAGCGCGGGGGGGGGGGGCGTGAGCACATGATCCCCTCCCACCCCTACTCAATGAAGTTTGGTGCCCCAAAGAGAAGGTTTGGGAACAATCTAAATATCTTTCTTTTAATGGCTCAAAGAACCGGTCGTGCAAATTATAAAATAATGAGAATGCTCCGCAAACTCTGGGTACTTCTCCTCTTTGCCCCGAGCGGCTATCGGTAATGGGAACCACTAAGTGCAGAACCAAAATAAATCAACCACTATGGCTAAAAAGTAGGATTTTGTGGATATTTTCTGTTAATTTGCTTTATCTATTTAAATTTGTTCTGCATTATCGTATTTGTGTTATCACCTTAACGTATAATGAAGGAAACTTGTATTCATTACTGAAGAATGGGCCTGTATTTTCCTGCCTATGGATTGGATGGTATTCTGGATATGGTGCACTTTCTAGATGTCCATTTTTAGTAAGCCTCAGTTTTCAGTTTCAGTTCGTTCCACGCTTGCTGATGGAATGTTTTATGCATAATTTTGCTTCAAAACACTTTTAAATGTATTTGATCATTTTCTAGGCTTATTGCTGCCCCATGGTTGGCTCCCCTAAAGAGTCCAAGTTGTTTTGTCCATATTTTCATTGTTTACGGTGCCATTTCAATTCTGTTTTTTTTTTGGCCGTGTAGTCTAATCCCAAACTACTTTCTAATTTACTTTATGTTCGTATCTTGAATAGTATTTTGGATTACCTTGAAGACGACTTCTAAGGTCAGTTTGGGAACCATCATCGGATTCACCATAGGTGATTTCCTATATGAGTACGTTGTTATTATCAACTCATATCCAGTATATATCCCTTTATTTTGGGAAGACGGAACTTCTAAGACATACTGTATACGAAAATATAATCTCTATACGCACTAATTCTTACCTCAATATAACAATCAGTATTTTTTGTTAATCGGTGTTTATTGAAAACAGGCGTTTGTTGCCGTGAAGTTGTTGTAAATTCATTGTTTTCCCCGGCCTTGTCACCGTCCTTTATGACGCGTTACGTGTTTGCCATTATGCCAAGAATCTCCAGGAGAGAGTAATCGGTAACAGTTCAGTCGAAGAGCTGGTAACTTTTAGCAGATTTGATGCGTTCAGATTTTTACCAAATTACCTGCCTCGCTCCCGCTACCACGCTCGCTGTGGCTAACATATAACATCAGAAACCACAACCAAAAACTTGTCCGGCCAGACATAATTTCCGTTTACTAATGTTCTGGTCGAAATAAGATTTTCTTGTTGTCGACAGGCTACCACAATGGTGGACTCGCGATGCTCTTCCAGCGATGAAAACACATCAGAAAAAAAAAGAATTTGCACGTTTTATTGACAATCTAAAATAATGAAAACAAATTGTAACACATACAAGAATTAACCCCGATTGTTGTCAAACGATAAGAATTGACACCTTTAGAAATAATATATTTGTATATAAGCTCCGCATGTCATCTTCAACATTGCCAATATTTTTTTATGGGAGCCCTTTAGTCAAGCAGCAGTAATATGCAGCAAGCAGCTGCCGATCCTTAGCTTACTTCAAAAGTGTTCAAAAGTAACAGCGGCAAATAAAATTTTAATACAGCTGTATGTTTGAGTTGCTGTTAAACAACACATCAAACGAGTTCGCTTTGTTTTCTAAAGATTTTAATCCTTCACTTGCATTTGTTGTTGATTCAGTGTAATGACAGTCAACAATGCTCATGAAAACTTAACCTGTCTTCTAATTGTTGCCCTTGTTTTTCGTGCGTTCGATGTTTGTTGAACTGATGTTTTACATTAACAAAGGTCACGCCAAGATGTTGATAACAAACTGTATGATCGTAAATTTTATTTATTTATTTATTTATTGTTCTATTTATTGCAGGACAACGAGCCACCAAAACCAATGAAGATATCAACCATTAAAGCTTCATTTCCTGAAAAGTTTTTCGTGGAAAGGCGACCGCGTCGGCGAAAAGGAATAAATTTTAATTTTAAACTCTGCTTTGCGCATTTCAAACCACCACCCAAGGTCAGTAAGATCGATTTCTTTGCAAGAATCGGATTCCCAATAACATTTTTCATGTTCAACGTGATATTTTGGAGTAGTTTTGTTTTAAGTGACAAATGAGTTTGTAGAGGACCACAAAACTGAATCTGAACACTGAAAATCATTCGTATTAATACCGTATGCACGAATAGTTTTTATGCATCGACAGTCGCGCTGTTTATTCACATTATGTACACACTATACTTGTTTATGAAATACCATGAGAAAACCACCTCAGTACCTGCATTCTTGCCTTGTTCTAATCAATATTACCTCTAATTAGAGGGTATGGACTTGTTGATGAAATACCACGAGAAAGCCACCTCAGTAACTGCATTGTTGCCTTGTTCTAATCAATATTAACTCTGATTAGAGGGTATAGACTTGTTGAAAGCCACGAGAAAGCCACTTCAGTTACTGCATTCTTGCCTTGTTCTAATCAATATTAACTCTGATTAGAAGGTATAGACTTGTTGATGAAATACCACGAAAAGGCCACCTCAGTACCTGCATTCTTACCTTGTTCTAATCAATATTAACTCTGATTAGAGGGTATAGACTTGTTGATGAAATACCACGAGAACACCACCTCAGTACCTGCATTCTTGCCTAGTTCTAATCATTATTAACCATGATTAGGGTATGTCAGGATGGGGAACGGGTTCTTTATTATGATTAAAAATGATTTTCATTAAAATTTTTTGTTACTAACTATGCAGTTCACTTATCCACTATCCCATGCAATTTGTATATTATAACGACAAATAAATTATTTCTTATTTTGCCTGTTTAAGATTTTTATTGTATTTTCTTCTACCATCTCTATTGTATACACTCTAGGTTAACTTTCTTCTTGTTCGGTGCCAAGGGGATAAAATATTTAATACTTTCAACACAAAACAAAATATACTACCCAGCAGTTGAAAGTTATTTTACTCCGAATTCGTTCTGTAGTTTAGTATTACAGTCAGAATATAACGAACTCTCAGGCAGTTGCTGCAAGATGGAAAATCGATGAAATTCATACGAAGTTCACAACTGCAGTCAGATAAAATTCCACAGAGCAGCTAAAGGATGGGAAAATCTATGACATCGACTCCAAGTTCAATTCTGCAGTCAGAATGATTAAATAAACTAAAGTAGGAAAGTGCAAAGACATGAGAAAACATACAAGGTTTAGGAATTACATCTATTCCGTCATCAGGTTTCGTATAGAATTAAAACAGCACAAATTTCCATTGCACACCCAGCAAAAATTAATGAAATCACGATTATTTTTCCAAAATAATTGGAAGAACCCTCACTAGCATTCCCTTTCAGCAAAGGCAAATACGGGAGCCCCAGGAAGTCAGGTGAGAAAGCCGCCGGTGATGCAAATAATTAGCAACACCACCAGGGTTTCACTACAAGTCCATCCCACTGAGGTCGTTTTGCACGTTTTTTCTTCCTTACATACCTGGTGAGTTTAAATGCATCTACAATGAAAAAATGCTAATTGATAATATTTGTTTTCGGGGAGCAGGTGGTTACACACTGGGGATGGTTGTATAAGAATAACCAAGGATTTCAAATTAATTCTGGATCTAGTGATTTTTTTTTCAATAAACAAAATTTGTACATTATCTCGTGTGGATGTGTGTGCCCTGAGACAGCCTACGGGGTGAAGTTCCCGTTGCAAAATAATGCTGAACTAAGGAGGTCGACTCCACATGGTATTTGAAATTTATGTGATCAATGCAATCTTTAAGTTTTTGAAGGCTTTGTCGTACGTAGGTGGCTGGGCATGTGGTGTTTCCACATGGCTCTGTTATAAAATATCCCTAGCGCACAATGCGTCGTCTGCTTTATTACTGTTTCGCAAGTTCAGAGAGAATTGTTTTAAATGTGGATGGTTGTTGGATACGAGACGGATGTCCGGCATAATGAGTTTTTTCTTGAGCATTTCAGAAATCCCCTGTATGTAAGGCGATATTAAAAAAGTTTTATTTGAATTGGGGGGGGGGGGATTGTGAGCTGGCTAACATAGTCTAGAGAGAGCTTTACCAGTTTATTAATAAATCAATTACAAACATTTATGGGCGTACGTAAAAACCTCTCCATTTTGTGTTAATCTTGTACTTTTATTAATTTTTTAGTGAGTCTATTAGTTGAGGTCGGATTAAGTGAAGTATCCAGTCCGTTACTTTCGTGGTTTCAGTTACGTGTTTTTTAATACGCTTCAGTGTGCAGACGTTAGTAGGTTGCATCTCCCTCCATAGAAACGATCACAGAATGTTACTGAAAATCGTTAATTGATGTATTAGTAAAATTATCCTATATGTTCATGTAGCAGGTAAATTAGCTATACGTTTTACATCCATATTCGTTATTCGAAGCATGCCGTCGGAGCTTCTGTCTAGTAAGTCTGTTGTTTGCTGTCTTGGTTGGTATGGAAACGAATACGGCCTCGTTATTAAAAACGGTTAAAATAAGTTCGAGTGACAATTTCTGGAGTGAAGATGCATTGCGGACGTGTAAGTACATGAAGCGTGTTTATTATGGTGCAATACGTTAACGACAGCAGCAATAAACGAATCGGGCCTAACGACCAGTTTGGTCGCCATTTATGAAGCTTCAGGATAAACTAGTTAGCACCATTAAGAGCCTCAAGTCGTTGTAGCAATTGACTTCTTGTCAAAAACAATCAAATGTAACCTAACCTAAACTTTTCTCACATACTGAATTTAGCTTCTCATTCTTTAAAAAGTGATTAATTAATCATTCTGAGCAACTTTAAGTATGCGAATCTGGTGTTGCGTGATGCCAATTAGTTGTGATTATCACTAATGCACTAAAGCGCTTATCACTTATTAATCGCCCTCCTGGTAGACCGTTGAGTGCTGATCAGAATAGGAGGTATGTGACTGGCTCATACGTCAAAATTCTCCCTTTTCCATAGGGAGAAAAAATTACGAGGGAGATACTCAGTGTAATTCGGGTGTTATTTTCGATTCACCGTGGTCTTTTCAGTTCCACGAGTGCTTGTATTAAAAATACAATTTGGGTGTTTTAGCACGAAACTCCTTTCTAGTTTTAATTTCCCGAGACTGAACGTCGAGGGAAATTTGTTGGAAAGGAGTTGAGTGCTAAAACACCCAAATCATACATTACGAGCACGAGCACGATACAAGCACGAGTGGAATTCGGTTGGGAATTTTTGTTTTCTTTTCCCTAAACGATTTTCTGAAGGAATTTCGTGTTAGGGATTCGGTTTCGATTTCGATATACGAAGTAATTTTGATTTAAGGTGTTTAGTTTTGTGTATAATGTTTACCTTTTATGTTTGGTTGACGATGTTTAACTCTTATTTGGCGTAGCATCACATTTCATCAACCAACCTGTGATTTCGTTCGCTACGGCATTGGCATTTCGTATTAGGCCTAACCCTAATTTTTATGTTGTTGATACGCCAAATGAAACGTATCTTAAATGAAAAGCAGCTTCTTGTTTCCAGAAAAACCCGACGATTAACGAAGCTGGTGTCATTCTACCATCGCATTCATTAACCAACCTATAAAACGTATCTTAACCGAGTAGCAGCGTTGTGTTGTTTCCGTAAAATCCCGACGATTAACGAAGCTGACGTCATTTCCCTAATAAGGGCATAAAACAAAGCAGCATCCCCTAAGTGAGATATACTGTATAGATCTGTGGTTTGTTTGTCAGTACTCAGTGAAAAAAGCTTCGATCTGTATTACTGAAGGAGGAGGTCCGCTGTTGGTATCGGTTCGATGAGCCGGTGTCTTCCCAGTGTAATCCGACCATGGTCCTCATTTAGTGAAAAGAAAACGAAAATTCTCAGTGTGAGTCGGCATGGAGCTTGTTTTGCGGAAAGAAAACAAATATTCTCAAAGGACTATCCCAGGGAATTACGCAGTGGAATCAGTCCACGTACAGCATTAGTCAAATGTGTTGACAGTAGGTACGTGCTTTCATACTGCAAGCGAGTTTCGAATTGTAGCTTGGGTGCAGCTATTGTCCTAAATCTAGGTTTGCCCGAACAATACCGAAGGGAATTTGGAAGTGTTGGCTTCCGTGAGTCACTCTCACGTTGGCCATGTAACTGACCATATTACACATTTCGAATTTTAAATTAACTAACAGATTATGGGATGAGTAAAAAAAAATTAAGGAAGCTTAAATGTTTATGTAAACTGAAAAATAGAACTTGTCAAATAAAGAAAATGAGTATTATTCTAGAGTTCACAAAAGCCGAATGTGGGGAGAGGTTTGAACATTTTTAGGCACTTCTCTTGAATTTATGATATTCCGGAAAGACAACAAATTTAAGAACTGACAAAGCAGTGGCTGCTTTAAAGCAATTAATGGTGCTTTCTTTTTAAAACTTTGTCTCTAGGCTTTAATAATTGTGCAGAAATATCGTCCTGTATTGATGTTGCTATTTATCTTTTCGTTCTATACATTAAAGCAACCAACTACACAGATACAACAGTCTTTTGCTTTTTAGTGAACTTGAAATTTTTAATAAACAAATAAATAAAAGTCTGATATCCTTAGAGAACTTATACCATGTAGCCATAATGTAGCCATTTGATTTGATATATGTATTTTATTCCCCATTCTTCATTAACCGTCGCCTAATTGCCTATTTGACTTTAACATGTCAGTCACCTGGCGTGAAGTTGTAACAACAATGACTTGAAATTTTTGTCACAGATAATAATTTACTGATTTACCCACCTACGTTGACATGTAGATTTATTGTGCAGTTCGAGATCATCTGTTCGAGATGTATTTAAGAAACTTGTCAATAAATCAATAAATATGACAAAGGGAATCCATTCAAGCTTCTCTCGAATTGAAACTGAGGGAAACACATTAACAATAATTCTACTGAACGATTCTGCAACTCTTAATACATTACGTGACCACCTCGTACCCAAGGCCAATTCCTCGATTTAGCTCATGTTCTACGTGAACAGAAATGGTATGTACAATTTTTTAAAGATTGTATCTTTCAATCAATATTGTGTCGTTATAGAGTAGAAAAGCATCTATTCCACTGGAAGCTCTTACCACCAGCAGAAGCCAGGTTAGAAGAATGTGATGTGTATTGATCTTGTATCAATTTCGATTTAAAAAAAACTGCTCATTGTTCTATCTTAATATCGTTTAAAAGAACTATGTTTTGTCTGCAAAGCTATACCCACGAGAGGTTTATTTTAGTGCTGCAATACCTCACTTCACTGTGTTAATACACAATATACAGTAGGACATTTTTCAAGTAGATGGCGAGCCAAAACTCAGGAAGGTCATTCATTCTTACGTTTTGTTCTCTAACTGCGTGTGAGATGTTTTCGTAAACTTTATTCATGCGGGGTGCCGAGTTTTTCCTCTTTTTATAGACTTTGCTACTGCGTGTGAACCAAACATTCAGACATCTGTCAATAATTTGGTCTAGTTAACTGTTCTGGCAGTTTTTGTCCCTTATATGACCTTAATTTATTACTTGGTCGATCTCGTTAATGCAGTAGGCAAGGCGTCTCCTTTCTTGGTTGTTTTTCTGGTTTAATACTTGTACATCTGTAACCTTCTTAAAAAGAAATGTTATTTTCCCTCTAGTCCCAAAAGAAATGTTATCTTCCCTCTAGTTCCAAAAGAAATATTACCTCGTCTGCGGAAACGTAAAGTTATTACTCCATCGCATACACTGATATAAAATGGTTTGCGATTTGAGTTTTACAGCATATGTAAGCAAAGAGAGAGGTACCTCATATCTCGGTGGCGTAAACTAGCGCACTAAGATTGATAGAATTCGTTTGAACTATGGTTCGAAAAATCGATAATTACCTAGAACTAAACTTGCAAGCATAAACCTACGATGATGCATCATATCACTGTGAAATTGGAGAAATTCCTCACAAAGACTTCAAGGAAGCCTGAGACGCAAGAGTGGCTGTAAAAGGAATCCAGGGGAACGAATCAGGCATTCCTCCCCCTCCCCCGAGTATCTAAGGAGTTTACCCATCTCCCCAACAAAAATAATTCAAATGACAATGACGGCATATTTCTTGAAATATAAAATAAAAGATCGACCTATTTACAGAGCTGCAATTATTATGTTTAGATCTGTGAGTAGGGGGGGGGGGCTGGTATTGATGCTTAATGGTTCGTCAACAACTAGGTCGTTAGCGTCAACACCAGTCACATTGCAGTGGCCCGAGTTGCTACAGAATCACACATTACACAAATCTAGATTTCACCATACATCTGTACGGACGGGACTGGGTAAAAAAATAATTTCGATTGAATAAAATGAAATAAAATGATGAAAGGATCAAAAATATTCCCTCCTTGAATGCTCCTCACAATAACTCCCTATGGGCACTCCTGGGACGAATTCGTCGTCATGAATTGCTTGTATTGATTCAAAGCCCACGAAAACAATATGACAAATACCAGCTCGATGAACTTGCTTTAGTGGACTCACTGTATTGCGTTTTCCTCCGTAGGAAATAAATCCTGTTGAATTGGCATGCAATCAGATATAGAAATTTATTGTTGCTAATATTTTTACGTTCACATTTAACTTACGTAAAGGTGATGTGACGGCTGACATTATGGAACGAGTAGGTTTGTTGAGTACAGCACCAGCTTAGATGACAACTTAACAGATGAAAACACATATGGCTCCAAGCAGAACGGAAGAGTTCTAATTGTCGATCACTGTCTGCCTAAAAACAAAAGCTCTTTATGGAGCTTTACCAGTAGAAAGAGAAACCTTTTTTTGTGTGTGTTCCTCACTGTCCCCACGCAAGAAATTATTAAAATATATTTATTGAAAGGTTACCCGTTTTTCACCCGAAAATAACTTAGCCTCTTCATATATTTGCCGGATCACAGGATACGGTACATGCTTGACTGACCGTTACAAATTCGTGTCACACAACACAACCGCACCACGACCAAATGTAATTTGCAACATGTGCCTGAAAGCACGGCGAACAAACCATCCACACCACGGCCAAATATAATTTGCAACATTTATGAAGACTCAGACAAACCGAATTTAAACCATCCATGTAGGCTTCACTGATTGTAAGAGAGGTACCTAAACATAATAATTGAAAAGCGACACGGAAAAGCTACATGGAACTAAGCCTTTCTAATACGCACAAGCCAAAATAAGCATTCCAACCTCAATTTGCTAAAGGTGCAACTTCCACGTCGGCTTTCTATGTGCCTCAGTTTACAAATTAATTAGGCCAACCGTACACGAATGTTGCAAAGTCAGAACCCATTTTTTTTTCTCAGGGAGACGGCTTTGCTGCACCCACTAAAACCTATGGAAAGGTCGCAAGGCTATTTACGTATGGAATATTCGAAGATGAACAAGGCCCAGAGCCCTTAAACAGTTATTTTAATGTGACTGCAATATTTTTATTGCTCTTATGCCTGGAGATCAAACCCATGCACCGATTTTAAATTTTTATAGTTTAAGATGTACTGTAATAAAAAGCCCAGGATTTTGTGAAAGTTATACTGTGACTACAATATTGTTTTATTCTTGCTGTTAAACTGGGGGGGGAGCCAAATCGGCTGGATTTGGGATAAATCGACACAGATGAAAACGTATGTCCATTGCCTAAATTGTCATACTACGTGAGAGGGATTGAGGTTCACCTAGACCAGTAATAATTTAGTTGCTGAGGGTGGTTCTGTGACCATTTCAATGTATGGAGAATCACTCAAGTGGATAGTGTAGGTAACCTGTCCAATATCAAAAGGCACTAAGGTGATAACCTGTCCACGTGGGCATTTGGCCGCCATATTGGAAAATGGCCGCCAAAAAACGGATTTTTCCAAATAATTCCATAAATACAAATATTTTAAAAGGACAATGTACAGCAAAGTTGTAGAAAGAGTAATTGTAAACAACTTCCAAGAATGACCTTTCCTGAAAAACTGAATAGTGTAGACGCTACAGCTGGTTTTTTAAAGTAAAATATCGATTTTCGCTGTATAACATGCATTTACACAACTTTTACGTTACTAGGACATCTTCAAACAACTATAACTCGCCCCCTATTTCAGTTACCTTAATTTTTTTGACCTTTCTGAAAAGAACACATTTCAGCCTTTCCATCAAGCCTGCAGGTAGCAAGCTAAGTTAATTAGACAGATAACAGAAGTACAGTGAAGTAGATAAACATTAATACTGGACAGGTTAACAGAACGCCCCACTTTGTTGATTGTATTTCTAAGAGGTTATAGAAACAGCCTTCTTTACATAGGTTATTGCAAAATTTTATTATCGTAATGTATAGGATATATAATAATATATAGTTGAAAATAACGGAATATTGTTATGAATTATTACATAATAATAATTCGCAATTTTTTTTATTCTCACAGGTGAAACTGACAAGATGGATCATCAATTGAATACTATTAATCTAAAAAAAAATCTTCCCAGCAAGGAGATATTGTATTATATGTCAGACAGTGATCGACCTGCATCAGAAACGCTGAATCAGAAACGCATCAGAAACGCTGCAGAACTTCGCGAAGATCATGTTCTTGTGATATTAAAAAACATTCCAGGGCATCTCTTGTTTATCATATGAACAATAATTGTTATAAATTATATACTCATAAAGCAAAGCTAGGCAAGATTTCCAGCACAAAACGAAGGAAGATCAAAGACGATGTCAATCTAGACGATGCTGGAAGTAGTACTACCTACACATCCTGCTCTACGTGGTCAGGTGTGTCTGCTCGAACTCTCCCGAGTCAAAAAGAGCCGAACAGGTCAAAAGTATGTGTTATATGCGCGACAAATGGAGTCGTCTGGTGAACACGAAAAGTACAGAATTGTGAGGAAGGCAGAGTATCAAACTTTTAATGGCAGCCAAGCGCTTTTAAAGGTGAAGTCTAGACAAGAATTGCTGATCTGACAGATTTGGACGACACTGCACATCTTTAGGTGATATTTTGACTTTTTTAAAGACATTTCCTTCAGAAGCATCGTTTCCAATGTTCAAAGTATGTGTTGACTGTATCTGCAAAGGTGGGATGTTAAAAAGTCCTGAAAAGAATGTCAAAATAAGCTTTGGTATCTCCGTTGCTTCCCAAGATGACTGCAAGTGTTGATCATCACAGAATCTCTCATCTGATCAAAATCCACTTCCAAAAATATTTTTCTCAATAACTGTGCACATTCCTTTATGATATCTGTTGATCTAAGATTCTCAGTAACATCTTCAACCGATACTGAAGAATCAAATGCCATTTCTGACTTATTGGCTACAACTGGACTAGAAAATTTAATCTCTTCACTAAATGTCTTTTCTAGTTGAGATTTAACAGCTCTAATAACTTTTTCATCACCTAATCTGTCGTTAATTTTTGTTGTAACATCCGATAAAACAAAGGCAGCGCCGCTTTTTAATTAAGGTTTTTTCTCAAAGTCTTCAGCAAATATTTCGTTTCAATTTAGGTTACTTGTCGATAATATCGAAGAAGGTACCTACTAATACACCCTACATGACATTATAGGCCAGCTACAAATGCACTTTTCGCATCTGTCAAATCAGCAATTCTTGGGTAGACTTCATCCTGAGAGTTCTTGGCTGCCATTAAAAGTTTTGAGGCTCTGCCTTCCTCACAAATTCTGCACTTTTTGCGTTCGCCATAGGAATCCACTCGTTTGCATATAACACATACTTTTGACTTGTTCGGCTCTTTTTGACTCAGGAGAGTTCGAGCAGGCACACCTAACCGAGTAGAGCAAGTACTGTAGCTATACTTCCTTCATCTTCTAGATTGACATCGTCTTTGATTTTCTTTCGTTTTGTGCTGGAAATCATTTCTAGCTGTGCTTTATGAGTATATATTTATAACAATTAATGTTCATATGATAAAGAAGAGATGACCTGGAATGTTTTTTAATAGCGGAAGAACATGATCTTTGCGAAGTTCTGCAGCGTCTCTGATACGCTGGCAGCCGTTTTTTGTTGACGTCACACTTTCGCTGGTATTTTGCTGACATATAATACATAAATCAACAATATATTGCTGGAAAGATCCTTTTAGATTAATAGGATTCAAATGATGATCCATCTGGTCAGTTTCATATGTGAAAATAAAAAAAAAAGCTTATGATTATTATGTAATATTTCATAACAATATTCCGTTATTTTCAACTATATATTATTATTAGTATAATTATATATTATTATATATCCTGTAACCTACGATAATAAAGTTTCGCAATAAATAATGTAAGGAAGGCTGTTTCTATAACCGCATAGAAATACAATCAACAAAGTGGGCCGTTAGTTAACCTGTTCAGTATTAATGTTTATCTACTTCAAATTACTTCTGTTATTTGACTAATTAACTTAGCTCGCTACGACTAGGCTAGATGGAAAGGCTGAAATGTGTTCTTTTCGGCAAGGTCTAAAAAATTAAGGCCCAGTTATAGTCGTTTGAAGATGTCCTAGACGTAAAAGTGGTGAAAATGCATGTAATAGAGCAAAAATCGATATTCCTAATACTATTCATTTTTTCAGGAAAGGTCATTCTGGGAAATTTGTTTAAAATTACTTATTCTACAACTTTATTTCGTATTGTCCTTTCAAAATATTTGTATTTATGGCGTTATTTGGAAAAATCCGTTTTTTGGCAGCCATTTTCTAATATGGTGGCCAAATGCTCACGTGGACAGGTTATCACCCTGGTGTATTTTGATATTGGACAGGTTACCTACATGATCCACTTGAGTGATTCTGCATACATTGAAATGGTCACAGAACCACCCTCAGCAAGTGGACTATAAGACCAAAGGCCCTAAGCCTGCTGCTGTTTCTGTAAAGAAAACGACCGGTAGCAATTAACACGCACACATACACATAATTACAAGCAAACAATTTCCAACTACTATTGGAGGGAATCTTGTAGCCGCGCATTCACACCAAGTGAACCGAAAGGAACATACAACAAAGTATGAAATCAAGAATAAACAGGCAGGAAAGCCAAATCGGCTGGATTAGTGGTAGCACAAAACTATTTGTGCTACCTAAGGGACTACTTAAATGTACTTACGAAGAATTGAACTCTCGACAATTGAGAGAATTTTTTTCCACAATTTTTTTCGCTATCTGAAGTCGAATACAATTGATGCAAGATATACAAGGAAAACAGGTCTGGCAAGAATCACATGTTTCACTTACTGTCATCCCCAAAAAACAACCAACGTTAAAAAAAAACAATCTATAAGGTGTCAACTACAAAGTGTAAAGAGGAATGCAGTGGGTAGGTCTTAATAGGAATGGTGTAAGGTCCTCAGAATTTAGCAGTAGCCTACAAAAGACACAGCTGTAACAGTCTCATCATTCAATGAATTCCAGGCTAGAACCACCCTTACAGCAAAGAAATGACGTCTATAGTTTAATCATGAATTCAAACGCTGAGTTCATCTCACTAACTAAGACTTCAAGCGATAAATGAAATACTTGAAAATTTTGCACCATGCAATTTAGAAATCTTTAATACCAGCTGTATTACTCTGCCTGATTACAGTGATGCTAGATATCACAACTTCAACAACAAAAATAATAAATAAATAAAACCCCATGACAGGAAACTGTCACAAGGTTTGTTTTCATCAGAATTAATACTTCATAAGCTGGTAATTTTCAATATTTCCTACACACACGTTTTCCCTGAGTTAAGAGAAATAACCTGAATTTTAAGAGTAAATGGTTAGGTCGGGATTTTGGCTATACCAGTGCTTTTATTTTAGTTTTGGGTAGCTAACGACGCAAATACGGAACAAATATTGTCGAAAATCAAGAGCATAAAAAGAGTACGGCTATGAAGTTAAATAGCACCACAATGTGTTGGTTATTTGTGTCCCGACCCCGATGGTGTTTAATTAAGAACGAAGCCTTTACAGTGCACAAGGCTTCGTTCTTAATTAATCTCGCATTGGTGCTGCTTTTCCTTCAACTCCGTTGAAGTCACAGTTACTTAAATTTGAACCAATCAATAAAAACATCCGTGAGATCACGTCTTTTTTACCATGTTCAATTTGTCAACGTGTTCAGTTTGTTATGCTGTCCAAAACGGAAACATGCATTAAGCAAAACTGTCGACAACGTATTTACGTATACTTGCTGAATGTGCAAATGAAAGGATGCTACTGCTGTCAGCAAAGCTAGTAGTCGAAGCTTTAGGCATTTTCCTTTTCTTTCATCGAACACCCCTCAAATTATGGGGCAGGTGGTTAGCCTCACGAGTATAAGTCAGCATAACTTTATTCAATATCGATCTACTCCATGTCCATAGAAACACAATGAAAGGTAAGACCGTGTATAGTAAACGGACTTGGAAACTTGTATGTTGGTTTTAATCGTGGAACGTTTTGCAACATTGACAATCAATTACCATTCACTTTCTTCCTCAGAACTATTGCATCCCAGATTCGCAGTTTTTTACCTGGTATTTAAATCATGGTCAAATGATATTATTGGTGTAATTACGGAAGCTTTTGTATATGACTACAGGTAATTACATGTTTTGCATGACTTTGACGTTTGAATGTATTACGGTTTTATTGTATAATACTCTAACACTGCTCAGTTTTCGTAGTAATTACTCACGACTGATGAATTCAGCCAGGATCATTAATTTGTGTTTAGGACTAGGGTGGTATCTATAATCGCCTTTGAACCAGCTATTTTCAGTTCTTGATTAATAAAAACCTTCGTGGCAATTATTCATAGGAACAATTACGTCGAAATTTTATGCGTTGCTCATGAAGAATCACATGACGATTTGAAAGTTGGGATAAATTAAAACTAAGTAATTGATACAATCTATAAGGCATAACATAACCACGGTAAGAGAAGCAAAGTAGCATGGAGTATGGTGTAGTATACGCAAAGCAGCATGGAGTACTCTACGAAATAATGCAGTAACCGTGACAAAAGTTACCAGCCTGTAGCTGGAATAACTCAATGATTACAGCACGGGAGGGGAGTTTGGGCCCCTTCCGTGTTCTTCGGAAACTATTGACGAAATTTACTATCCGTATAATGGTCTGTAAAGTATATAATTACTTTCTTTGTTCAGCTTTTACAAATAGTCCACACGCATGTATGCAGTTAGTTGTTTAGGGACAGACAGGCTTATCACACGACAGTTCATGAATAAATTAGTTCGACCATATGCTCTTTTACAGACTTTGCGTGACTGGTAAACTGTTTTACCATGCTCAAAAATTGCACCGCCCTTCACCCATTTCAGAGCTGGGCTATCGATTTTGAAATTATCTATCATATTTGGAATCATAATCGTCACCCCAGCATTTCTCCAGCATTCTGCAACTTGACTGTTTACTACGTATACGTTGGTATGTGGATTTTAAAATGTTAATTTTTACCGGAATTACTTATTATTAAGTAGAGATTTATTGGCAGCCTAACATAGTCACGGACAGGTCCGATATTTGTTAAATTTATAATTTTAAGAATAGGTATCAGAGCATCGCGCATCGTTGGTAGACAAATGTAATAATAGTATGGAGACAGAATAGTGTTTTTAAAAAAATTCGTGTGCACGGAAGCCTAGAAAGCAAACACCTATCCTGATTTCGTCCTGTGTTCAGCTCTGTAGCTCGTGCAGTGGTTAGACACAAATTTAAAACTATTTTAAAAGTTGCTGCCATTACTATATATAATAAATGCCTGATAATTTAACATCTACAGACACACATGTCTCATTTATTATAATGGTCAGCAGTGAACAAACGAATTAGCCATGTAGCAGGCTCAATGTCTGTCTTGCGCCAGTAGAGATGTCTACTGCCTCGTTTAAATGTTGCCACATGTGTGAACTCGTGTAGACACTTTCACAGCAGTTTCCATTGGGCTTTACTATAATGAGGTTGCTCAATTTTATTCTCAAATAAAGTGTCATCCTTGGCATGTCACTCACATTCCACCCTTACTTTCAGTACTGAGTTGATCAATTTTTGTCTGCCCAACTTTAAGACAAGGAGTGGTTTCTTTCTTCTACGACCCAACATTCCATCAACTTTTTTTTATGTCTGGTGGCCATCGCATTGAACAAGGATCGCCCTGAACTAGCATTACCCTAGCTGTGGCATTAGCCAGGATAAGAAACAACGTGATCACCAGGCCACCTGATCATTGTTCACATATAACCAGTACCTATGATGTTTCCAATGGTCAAAACTATTGTTATGCATCAGTTTTTGCACCATTTCATACCCTTTGCCTGCAAAGCACATGTTACAACCACAGAGACGATTGTGGAACAGTTACTAGTATCAATTAAAGCTGCGGGTCCCCTGCAACTTCAACATTAATTAAAGGCCAATCCCTGTCTTAAGTGTCCTTAGCTAGGCCTATAAAAAGCTGAATATTTGGTCTAAAAGTCACATTTTAGTCTGCTTTCCAAATGGATACCGTAGAACGTCTGTCTAATAAGCGTTTGCAGGCTTCAGTTCATTTTGACCATGTTAAGAATCTTCTGCCTAGATTTTATTGGCCTGACTGGAAATTTTCTTGCAAAATTTCCGGATTTATGACAGACCAGCAATTGCCTTCAAAATGTTACGGTTTCTCTGTGGGCTGCTGCACATTCGCACCTATAACTCTGCACATTTGCGATTTTTGAACCTGAATTTGAATTTCTACAGGCAATCTGGGTCGATTATTTTCCAGCTAGGGACCCTCTAGGATCTAAATTGGATATACTGACAGGCGGCCTGGTACCAGTTGTTTGACAGGCCTGAAGCACTGCCTCATACCTCGAGGATTGGTCGCAGTTGATGGGTGGGATGCCGGCCAGCAAGTTTGCTGTTGTAGCAGAATCATAATTACCTACACCCTTTCCCTCAACAAGTCTTGTTTAGGGAGTCCAACCGAAGCCCCAGAGGTATTACTTGTAATCTGGGTGCTTGGAATGGAATGGAATGGGAAAGGAAAGATGCGGAAGAGCACAAATGCTCATTTAGCTCCCACACAACCCCCAAAACTTCAACAATGTCGAATAAAAGCCTCAAACAGAAGCAAGAAACACTACTTTCTGGAGAGAAAGTTACCAAAATGCGACTTGAAATGTTAAAGATGGCAGCACATTTGCTAGGATTCAATTCAAGAGCATGTGT